>MU225929.1:3565727-3585787 GCA_018584345.1 Thuja plicata
ACCTGACTTAAAGCACATGTCCTAAGTAACTTGAAAAAGGTAACGATGAAATATAAGGACATGGCTTAGGGTTTAGAAATACATCGTTTAACACTTGAGAACTTAGGGTTTTTTCAGGGTTTCTGAGAAAAGTGCACAAGGGTGGAAAAATTGGGCAACAGAAACTTCCATATTCAGTTTTCAGTTAACTGAAATGTTTCAAAAATTATAATCAGTGGAGAATCAGTTAACTGAGTGGAACTGGATTGTTTCCATTTTGATAAATCAGTTAACTGTATTTGATGATGTCATATGCATTTTTAATAATTAAAATTTATTTTGAATGCACATTTATGATTTTATAATTAATTTAATTCCTTTTTGATTTAATTGACAATTTTGTAGTTTTTATTTAATTAATATGTCATAATATCAATTAAATAATTAACATAATGTTTATTTGCCAATGTTATGTGACTTTAGTAATTAATTAACTAATCAAGTAAGATGAATAATTAGGACCTAGGTTTTAGGTCAGATCAATTTGAATTCGATAATTGCCTGTTTGATTTAGGACTTAGGTTTAATCAAGGTTAGGGCTTCTTGATTAAATGCTGAGATTAGGGGTCTAGGGTTTAGGTGACCATTTTTAGGTAATTACATTTGCCCCTCTTTGAATTGATGTGTGATCAACGCATTGATTCAAAGACTTGTTAGCGAGAAGACCCAGAATAGTTTGATTTGAAGCGATGAAACTATTCTTTGAAGAAGAAGACCGACTTTGAGCTTGATTGGATGAAGATCGATCAAAAGATATAAAATAGAATGCTCAGTTTGATTTGAAGCGATGAAACTGAACATCTGTCAAGAACTCTTAAACCTTTTTGATTGGTTTGAACAGATAACTAGTTTGATTTGAAGTGATGAAACTGATTACCGTTAAGAGATTTGATTAGCAATAAAATTGACTTGATTTGAAGTGATGAAGCCAATTTGATCAATGTATCTAGTTTCAATAATGATTGCCCTGTATAAGACCGATCTTGTCTGGTTTTGAGTGCATTCACCACTATATAAGACCATTGATTAGGTTGCCTTTGATTTAAGATGATCTCAACTTAATTTGATGCGATGAAGTTGAGATGACCCAAGCGATGGGGTTTTGATTGAGGATGTGATCACTGGAATGTTGATGTTCTGATCCTACCCCCTCAGGAGCGAAATTGAAATATGGCTAGGTGCCCCAGTGATGAGAAGCAATTCAATTGATTAGACAATTTAGGAAGAAACTGATCTGATTAGAAAGAGGTCCCACGTGTTTATGACAAAATTTGTACTTGATGAGAGGTCCTGTTTGACTGAGATTGACCAAAAGTAAGATACACAGATTGATTAGAAGAAAAGCATGAGAGATTTCTATTGGTTGTGCAAGTGCTCAAATTCAAATTTTGATTTCGATCCTAAAAATATTATCAGGATAGTGGATTTAGCAAGGGATGTCATGAACACTTGCAAATGACCACTTGATGATGAGAAGATTGATCGATTAGAATCTCGGATCCTTCACATTGGATAGAGATAAAGTTATTATGTTGATTTCAACACTATGCAGATGTAGATGCAAGACTAACATGAATGCAACCTAAAGTGTAGTCACTGAGCTTTAGCAGTTGAAAATTTTCATCATTGAGCATTTTTGGAACATCAGAGTCGATACAATCCTTACTGGTGCCACTGTGACCATAAGAATATGAATATGACTTTCATCGGATAAGATATGGGAAACTAATGTAAGCATTGAGGCACAACAGCCGAGATGACCTGAACATTGTTTCCAGTTGATGTTGCAAGAGTATACCAATATCTAGGCATTCAAAGTGAAGATAACCATGAGTGCGCGCTTGTGTAAACAAATAGATAAATATCAAACAAGGAGATAGTATCGACCTCACCTTGGCATACAAATAAAGAGGATCGAGGGATGTGAGGCTTTTTTGCCTTAATGCATGAGCTCTTACCACATACACCCAGTTTATTTGACGTTGCTGGATCATCGGGACCACACCAACAAGTAGTAGACAAAGAAAATATTAGTGAAATCAATAAAAATAGATAGCATACAAATAAAAGTTCAGCATACTTCAGCTAGTTTCAAAGTTTTCAGATGTGTATATGAATGAGGTGTTGAGAAACACCGTTGAGCTTGTGAGTGCTTTGTGTTTGATTGCTATCGATCTATTTTTTACATTTGTGATATCCAATGTGTGTTAAGAAACACAGATGCATCCAAAGATAGTGCTAAGAAACATTGTTGATTGTGGTGTTGAGAAACACCTGTTTGTGTCAGTAGCAAGTTGTCCTTTAGAAATGACAAGATTACTGACTCTGGTGTAATCCAAAGATGTGATCAAATTGGCGACCCATGCCCCAAGTAGCAAACAATGATAACTGATTTGACTCATACTGTGAGGACAAATCTGATTTGATTTCCCCTAGGTTATGACTCTGGATCGGTTTCAAGCCAGGAGGGTTCTCAGAAGAACCAGAGTGTCACGAAAGTGACTGAAAGATATGTACAAACTGAAGCAAAGGATTGATGCCAAGATTGAGCATTGATAGATGGAGCGCTAAGTACAAGAGGTGCCTATTTACCAGGTTTTCACCTTCTTGGTAGATTTTTTTTTTTTGCTACCATGGCACCTGTTTACCAGGTTTTCACCAAGGCACTTTTTCTACTTTTTCAATTTTTTTGTATTTTTCCATTTTTAGATTTTTTTGATTGATACATCAAGGCGCCTATTGCTAGGTTTTCACCAAGATGATCATTTTTTTCAGGACTTTTTCCAATTTTTAGATTTTTTTTCAGAGATTAACCATTCTCAAGCAAGATTACATTGGTTTTCTCCCAATGTCTAGCAAGGTAGAGATCATTACAGATGGATTAGAAAGATAATGGATGAGGTGAAAAGACAATGGTGGATGAAGAGGGTGAATGCAACCCTCAAGAGCAGTCTCCTCAAGTTTACCCAAGCTAGGGAAAAAATGAATATCACAATGTAGGCTCATGGAGATGTGCTAGATAGCATATAGGACAATGACCTGATGTCATGAAAAGCATGGAGTCCAAAAGAGTAGACATGTCAAGAGACTTTTGAGAAATAGTGTTTCATTTTTTTTTTCGTTCTTCATTTAGATCAAGACCAAGGGGTCAATGTTCGATAGGATAGGATATAGCTATGATAGTGCAATCAGGATAAAGGGTCAAATGCTCAAAGATAGGCTTAGGATAAGCAAGATCACAATAGGGTGCCATGGATGAGAGCAAGTGAATAGGCTGATGGAAAGGATAATGAATGTCAAGATACATGTGTGTTCATGGATAGGTTCAACATTGTCAAGATTACCAGAAGGAACATGGATGCTCATGTTCTAGCTGGATGTAAGATATGATGGATAAGATAACATGGAAGGAACTTGCACCCAAGTGAAGAGTGCAAGTAGGAGGAATTACGCATGATGCCTATTTTCTAGGTTTTCATCATGGTACTTATCCAAGGTGCCACAAGAAGTGGTTTTCACCATAGGACGGATTGATTTATCTTTACTTTTGCTACCAAGGTGCCTATTTACCAGGTTTTCACCAAGGCACTTTTTCTTTATTCTTTTTTTTTGTACTTTTGATTGTATGGAGGAACCTAAGCTTCTTTCTCTTTAGATAGTGCTCCTCTGACAGATATGCTATGATAGGCGAAGGCCACTGAAAGTATGCTCAAAGATGCTGATAGGGTGATGGTAGAGAAGAATGATATGGAGGATAAGGAAGATAGTAGTCAAGGATTTATGTGATGGATTGGATAAGAGGGATGAAAGGATATTGGATAGGGTATGGTCATAAGATCAACATTGACACACCCCTTGAAGGGTAGTTGACAGATGGAGGAAAAGTGGATGGAGTAGCTTGAGGTTTTGATGTATGAGTGGATATGGTTCTTGGTATACGAGGACCCAAGATGGCTGAAGTATTCAAGGTAATGGATTTTGGGACATGAGGACCCAAAATAGAGTTAGAAGATGGGAGATGTTTAGATGGAGATGAAGTGGAAGACTTTGGAAGCTTGGATGCCAACTCTAACTTTTCCTTTTTGTTCAAGCCTTTTAAGAGAGACTTGGGAATCCACATAGATTTTGATTTTCTTTTTGTATCCAAATCCTTTTGAATAGTCTTGGGAATCCACGTAGCTTTTGATTTTCCTTTTCTTTTGGATGATGTAGAATGCAATTCTTCCATGATGGATTTAGGAACCCATATTTTCTTTGATATTATTCTTTGCTTGGATTTAGAATGTAGTTCTTCCATGATGGATTTAGGAACCCATATTTGCTTTGATATTGTTCTTTGCTCAGTGGACCTTTGCGGTCTCTTTGTAGTCACATGTCAATTAGATGGGAATAGTGATGTTCATATGTAAGTGGATTCTTAGATTTCTGATTTCTTCATTGCACATCCAAATTGCTTCCAAAAGTCTTGGGAATTATGGATGAATAGGGCTGATATGACTGGTTCATATGGATGGGTTGATAAGCATATTTCAAGGATGTATGTCTTTGTTGATCTTGATAGGGGATAGGATAAGTGGATGAAAAGTTAGCAGTGATAGGCTTAGTGGATGGAGGGATATAAGGACCCAATATAGATGGAAGGTTTGATGGTTTCAGCTTTGGGATATAGGGACCAAGAATGGACTTGGAGGATGGAGAAGGCTGATGCTTACATTTGAATGGAGGGATATAAGGTGTGGAAGGGATATCAACATCTTTAGAGTGAGATGCACTGCCAAGGCTCTTCTCTTTTGAATTCATCTTTATGTCAATAGGAGCATGAGCAGCTTTGATATGAGCAATTTTGATAAGAGCATCTGAAGCTTGAGTGGATTCATTTTTTTGCAAGGGATTTGGAGGAATGATGTTTTCTTGAGGTGGATATTGAGGAGCATGACAAGGAGACGGAAGGATGCTCTAATCTTGACAAGGATCTTTAGATGGTGTACACATGATACCTTTCTCTTGATTTTCAATAGGCCCTGAGATATGCAACTTTGGTCAACCATTGGATAAAGATGGATGGTGTCTTGATCTTGATCATTACAGATATTTGTCTCTTCACACTTTGGATTGCCTTCTTGACATGGAGCCACTTTTAAGGATGAGGTAAGAGTGTTGATCTGCATGTGAGATTCTTGAAAAGCTAATGGACAATCATTTGTAATAGGCATGATAAGCGTTGAAGCACATGGATGCTTTGGGTCTATGATCAGTGAAGCCTAAGAAAGACTTGCAGATGTATGTTGATTAGGTTGGATCTCTTTTAGAGATAGTCCATGAGGGTAGACATACTTGTCAGTAGGTTTAGTTCTTGATAGAGATGGTGTGGCTGGTTTTGAAACTTTAGGAGATGGAGAAATGGTGGAAGAAGTAGAGTGGTATGAGAACCATCGCTAGACATGGAATCCTGATATTGATCATGCTTGAGATCATTATCTTCACTAGATGATTCATTAGGATTTCCCACTTCAATTATGCCATCATCTATGAGATCTTGGATTTTATGTTTCAACTCCATGCAAGTTGAAGCTTTATGCTCATTATGTTGATGATATGCACAATAGCTACTCAAGAATCTTTGTCCATGTGATGTGGCTTGAGGTAATGTGATGAGATCATTATCAAGAATTTCTTCTAATGCAGATTCATAAGATTGCCCCAAAGGAGTGAAGTCTCTCATGCATTTAACCCAAGGTTTTTCTTTCATGATGTTGCTAATCCCTTTGGAGGAAAACTTCGTGGTGTTTTCAACAACTTTTAGGGCTTTGGAGCCACTCGCTTGATAATGATCAAATAGAAAAGGATAGATTGAGATTGATGATGATTTGTTGGATTGTGTATCCTTTTCCTCCTTTAATTCTTGGATTTCAGATTGCATAGTTTGAAGTTGTTTTGATAAAGATGCCATAAGAATCTCTTCTTGCGCATTGTTAGGACCATAAGGTTTAGCCCATTTTCTTTTAGACATTGCAAGATTGGATTTATGTGCTTGCATAGAAGATTGAAGAGAAAGTATGATGAATCAGTTGATTGACTGACAGGTGCTGAAATGATATCTAAAGTGTTGATTAAGTCCAAGACCAAAGGACAAAGGAGATAAAGTCCAACTGAGAGAGAGAAGAAATGACTCCGATCTTGAGTCAAGGTTAACGAACTTGCTCTTGCAACTTAGGATAAGGATAGCGTAGACAAAGATGATAAGATAACAAGTCACTTGGACTAGCACAAAATAATCAGATTTTGAAACATCAACGAGTCAGACTGTCAACAGATTGTAGTCAAAGATAAACTAGTGATGATGTTGATGAAAGCACAGATTTGGTGAAAATTCGGACAGAACTTTCACAATAGAAGAGCAATTCGGACAGCAAGTTGATAGATTTCTAGAGTTTGATATAAGATGTAGAAACTCAGACAAGAGTTGACAGCTAACACCTAGAAGTGAATATTTTGAATCGTTGATCACTTTGATGTTTGATTTGAATGTTCATTTTGAATGTTTTGATGCTTCACCCATGCAAGACACATCAAGCATAATGTTTGTTGCAAAAATAATAGAGACACCACAATCCTAGGATAGCCAGGGCAATATAAGTTGAGTTCCCACTTGAACCAAAGTTTAGCCATGTCTACTCATAGTGGACAACTTAGAAGCTTGGAGGCACAGGCTCCTCCTTACATGTGCACTCACTTCTCAAGCACACCAAGCTTCGAATCCCAAGGGTAATCACTTCCCAAGGGATCGTTGTCTCTACTAAGAGCCGTGAAAGTGTGGGAAATCTTAGTCAGTCTCTAACCTTCCGCGCCAATAGATAGAGGGATTTTGGATACTAGAACACAGTTTGTAGTAAGGTCATCCATTCAGGTGGTTATACTTGTGGCAGATTAGCTCCATTATGGAGGCCTCCCAGCCTACAAAAGTTATATTTTATAGGTTTTAATGCACCACAAGGGTACTGAGGGAGATTTTCTTCCCGGTATAACACATTCAACACCTATTCACTATGACATTAATCACAATGACATTTTTTATATACCGGTTCAGAAGGGCTTGGCTTTAGCCTGTTATCGGTTGGGCAATCCACTCTCACCGGCTCTGTTAAAGCACTCGGGAGGTAGCCATGCTAAAGTATTTGTATGGATTTCTCTTTCACCCAAGATCCATGAAGGCGAGGGGAGAGGATACGTCCATGCAATTCCTAGGATTTACAAAACTAAAAGACACTTCAAGCAGAATGAGAAAATGACAATAATGGTTCTAGAATTCTAATCATCCCAAAAGGGCGAGAGCATAATTTCCTGACATTATTGCCATTCCTAAAACATCAAACAAATGTTCATTTTAATAATTCTTGCATGTGGGTTCCTATTTTAAGATATCAAAAACAAAATGCAAGCACAATGTTTTGCATTCTATTGATCAAAGGCAACCTGCAATATGATTCATTAGTAGTTTGTATTTTTAGTCTTCTTTTTCAACGTTCTGCAAACCACTGTTAGGCTATATGAAAAAGATAAGATCATAAACAACCAAGCCAAAGATTAGTCCACATTATCAAAATCCTCAAATCTGAAAACAGAGTGCATATTCAGATAGTAGACAAAAAATCATGTAGTTTCAAAAAAAAATTCACTGAAAAAGATGACCGTATGAGCCTGTATGAGGCTCCGGAAGCTACAAAAATGAGGATTGGGCAGGTACAGTCACCAAAAACAATGATTTCTGATCAATCCAGGTATCAAAATTAAAAACTAACTCTACCACTAAGATCTCTATGAAATTCTACCCCAAATAAAAAAATGCACTCAAAAAGGACTCCAGATGAGCGAGTTATGAGTGTTTAAAATCAGACTGCAATTTTAAAAATGTATATGGTGAGGGGTTAGAAATTTCAAAGTTCTGATGACGTCAGAGTTTTCATATGTTAAATTTGATGACTTACAGGTCGTATCTGAAAGCCAAAAAAATCTATTTTGGATGGTTATTCAACCGTCAAGTTTAATGGACCACTGGCGAGTAAAGGTGGGGTTTGGGTGGCCCACGGGTGGTGGTGGAGGAGTGGTGGCTGGTGGAGGAGTGGTGGGCGGAGCTGTACAGAGGGAGCAGGAAGAGGAAGAGGTACACATGGAGGTGGGGAGAAGGGTTTTCACAGTGGGGGAGCGGAGGGCAGGGAAGTTGCTACGCAAAGCGGTGGCAACAGAGGATTTCGAGGAAGCGGCAGAGGGTGGAGGGAGTGGTGGTCAAAGGCTGTGGGGAGGTTGTGGGTGGCGGAAGGGAGTGGCAAAAGGGAGTGGGGAGAGGAAGCAGTGCGGGGGGGTTTGGGGAGGGAAGGGAGAGGCGAAGTAGGGGTTAGAAGGACGTGGGGAGNGCGGGGTGTTGGGAAGGGATGTGCAGAGGGTTGTGGGGAGAATGGGGGGGCGTGGTGGGGTGTGCTGGGATTTAATCCCACATGCCCCCCACAACTAGATATTTGAATGTTTTTAAAAAAATTGCCACAAGTTATATTCAAATTAATGTGTTGGCTCGGAGGTGGCTAAGTTCGTCATGGGATTGAATGTGTACACGCTTAAGAAATGATGACCCTGTTTAATAAATGACTGCAGATTATGTAGGATGAAATAAAAACAATATTGGTATAATATTCTAAACACAAATTTTTATTTTTATTTTTTTAAAAAAATTTAAAATATTTGCCTCGGTCTGCATTAAAATTTTTCTCGGTAAGCGTGCAGAAGGTCGTACGGCCTCTGTTTGGCAAAAAAATTTGTGATAGATTCAACTTTGATCGAAAGTAGGCGTGTTTATAGTCATTTTTAACTAAAATAACATTATGAACGCAATGGTGGACCCAGCTTTTGGTTAAAATGAACAGAAAATATAATTAAAAACAAAATTTAATAATGAGGCCTGAAATTGATTTTCAGCCCCACGGCAGGTGCCAAAAATGTGCGTGCTAAAAGTGGCCTCTACTTAGCAGAACACTTCAACATGGTCATTTCTCTTTAGTTGTATACAAGAATGAATATGGGTTCATTCATCCTGCATGTATGAAAGAATCGACCTGTTGCCTTCTAGAAGGCAGGAGTATGAGCTTGCTCTCAGGTCATTACAAGCTTAGTGACTACACTGAAGACCTAAATGAAGGATTTTAAAAGCTATGATAATGCAAATAAATGATTAATCTAAATGCAAATGCAGTTTGTTGTTCATCCAAGACTAATTATGATTCATTTTAGAAGCACCAAATTGAATGTGTAAGATTGATTTTAAAACACCAATTGAAATATGCTCTAAGATTAGATTTGCATGCTTGAAATTAAAAAAACAATATTATCTAAATGAGAGAATGCTAATAAAAATGCAGTATAATAACATTAATCAAAAAATTAGGATCCTTTGTGAAGGAAAAGAGTTTCTCTTTTATAGAAATCTCTCTCGAATCGACGGTCGAGATTAAACAAAAAGAGTGGCTCAGATTCGATTGAAGAAGCACAATCCATGTGCAAGTGATTCGATTGGTCGAGAGAGTCAGTTGACTGAACTGACTGATCAGTTGTTTTGGAAACTTTCATATTCAGTTTTTAGTTAACTGAAATGTTTCTAAAATGATAATCAGTGGAGAATCAGTTAACTGAGTGGAACTGGATTGTTTCCATTTTGATAAATCAGTTAACTGTATTTGATGATGTCATATGCATTTTTAATAATTAAATTGATTTTGAATGCACATTTATGATTTTATAATTAATTTAATTCCTTTTTGATTTAATTAACAATTTTGTAGTTTTTATTTAATAAATATGTCATAATATCAATTAAATAATTAACATAATGTTTATTTTCCAATGTAATGTGATTTTAGGAATTAATTAACTAATCAAGTAAGATGAATAATTAGGACCTAGGTTTTAGGTCAGATCAATTTGAATTTGATAATTGCCTGTTTGATTTAGGACTTAGGTTTAATCAAGGTTAGGGTTTCTTGATTAAATACTGAGATCAGGGGTCTAGGGTTTAGGTGACCATTTTTAGGTGATTACAGTAATGAATTGGGTTTGTCTCTTTATAGACATGATTCATTATTTCTTGGCTTTCTTGATCTTGGCATGATCCACAATTCTTGCCACTTAGATTTAAAGAAAAACTCTAGTTTTATCTCAAAGAGATCTTCTTTCCAACTAGACAAATAAACTTTAAATCAATTACTTGTCTTTGCCTTTATCTTGTTGATTGAAACAAAGATAAGTATCAGTTAATTCTATATTTAGCTCTTGACAGCTAAGCATTTTGTCATTTATGAACTCTTTGTTCTATCGGTCAAATCTTCAGTAAGTCATCGGTGATAACTCGTTATTCCATCGGTGTGACTTCAGTTGTCATCGGGATCTCCGTCCTTTACTTATCTGTCGGGCAACACTATAATTCTTTCTGTCGGGTTACACTGTGCTTTGCTCCTCAGGCAACTCTATGACTTTGATCATCGGTAATGCTGTGCATTTGCTCGTCAGGTAACATTGTGACTTTTCTCTTTGACTCTATCCGTCGGTGTGCACTTCGTTGGTGTATATAGTCACTTTGTGAATACTTGACTTTTATGCATTACTGATAGCATAACCTTTGATTCATTGGTTCTTTGAAGTCTTTAGCAATATTTCCATGACCATACATATTATATCAAGTTGACATCAATGAAAATACAATACATTAACTGATTTAATGCCTTGCATGATCATCAACTTAATATCTTCAAACATTCAATCAGTTATAGTTCATCACTACCAGTATTCAAAGGCTTAGCGAGTAGTAGAGCAATTTCATTCACTCTTTCCTCAAGCTTCAAATATTTGGAATTGATGTCTTTGATTTCCTCATACAACCAAGAATTCATCTAAAATTTCATCTCTGAACGCTCTTTGGCCACCTACATGAGCCTTGTGTTCTCTTGGCCCTTCTCAGTTGCATTCTCCTAGCAACCCCCAAATCCTCCTTACCTTAAAGCTTCTTGTCCTCTTCTTTATTCTCTTTGGTATTCTTAGTAATAGCCCTAGAGTTCGTGCCCTCCTTAGACAATGTATCTTCATAGTTCACTAGAACAGGGCAATTCTGGAGTTTATTGTACTCCTCAATGTGAGCCATGGCATTTAGAGGCGCAGTCTCAACCATCATAGGGGAGTTAGCACCCACATTAATTTTCTCTTTTTTTATATTCTCCTCGGGGGCATAATTGTCCTCAGGGCCTTCAATATCCATATCATCAAAATTGACATTGCTAGCTTTATCACTCTGTGTTTTCGAAGAGGGCTCGCTAGCATAATCCTGAGGGTCTTGCTCCTCATCATCGTGGTAGTCATTGAGGTTTTTATCCTCATCACGGACTTCTGTGTCTTCTTATATTTCCATACCAAGCTCCTCAGAGAGGAATTTAGCCGCTTCAGCCATGTCAATATTTTTAACTTCCTTCTTCACCTCAGTATCATTATCAGTGTCCATACCAGTCTCCTTAATAAGGATTTTGGTTGTTTCAGTCATATCTTCAGTGGGCTTGACCTTATTTTTCTTTTTAGAAGTATTACTATCCGTCGAGATGGGTCTTTTCCCCTTCTTCTCCTTAATCTTCCCAGAGGCTAGGGTGTAATCCTGGAGCTTAAACTTGGCATGCTCATAAATGATAAGAATAAGCCCATCATGAAGAATATGCTTAGCAACACTTTTTTTGTTTTCCATAATATTAGTGCCAAGAGATTGAAGTAGGAGATAGGGAAAATAAATTTTCCTCTTATAGCGAAAATGATTCACAAGCATAAAATAAAAGTTATAAACCCTAGTATAACAACCCTCAAGAGTAAAATACTACATAAGGGCTTTGACAACTTTTCCCCAAAGAAGCTTCATATGCTTACGAAGAACATAATCCCCAAATTATTTCACGAGGAGTGCTCTTTCCCCAAGCATCTTAGGGTACATTCTAGCCGCATCCTGGGCCATAACCCTACCTCTATAATACTTCAAACCAGACATATCTAAGCCCATAATCTCAAAAATAAGCTTTTCAGTAACAAAAAAAAGTCTTTCCAAAAAGTATTATATTCTGTAGTTATAAATTAGGACTTAGCTCATATTATGTTTACAATAGAATAATGGTACTTGTTAATATGAAGTAGACATATGTATACTGTTGCATATTATATTTATAGTAGAATAAATTAGGACTTAGCTCATATTATGTTTACAAATTTAAACTTGGTTCATATTATATTTACGATAGACTAAATGTTATTCATAAATATGAATTTTAATATTGTAATAAAATAAAAAGTACTTTAAATTGAACTTTTTTTTTTTTTTTTTATATAGTTAATGGGCCTTAGCCGAATAATTTGATTAATAATTTTTTTATTAAATACATCCCCATTTGACACGGGTAGGGGTAGGAAAGAACAAAGAAGAAAACCTTCGGTCTTGCCCAACACTTTTCAGTCCTGAAAGAGAAAAAGAAAAAACAAAATTACACTTTCGCTTTATCTTGCAGATACAAGGTAAGGAAAAAGGTCCCTACATACAAAATTCAAAGTCACAAATCATCTTTTACAAACTACTCATCTATCCATTTATGAATAATTAGACTAGGTTTTACATTTAACATTCCATTAATCAATTTTATATGCCTCAACTTAGACTCTTTGCTTGTTTCATGTTTTCAAACCTGCAACAAACCACCAGAAGATAGAAATACTTCCAAAATTGAGGTTAATTCTTCCTTCATAATCACAAAAAAGTTAACTTAGAAGATCATTCAAAATTGAAATAATTTCAACCATAAGGAGCAAAAGGAATTTATATCACCTTATTATAGCCAAAACCCCTCTATTTATACCTTCCCATATACACCTTTGGACACATCATTCATGTATACCAAGACATGTTGACCCATATTAGTACTTATGTCATCACATTAAAATAGATCATGCTCAAATCTCTAAGATCCCGTATCTCTCACCTTTAGTAATTTAATATGCAAATTTAAGTATGAATGATTATCTAATCCTATTTTTCATGTATCTCCATTTGAATGCTAGGCATTTAAAGATCTACATTAATACTAAGATCATAAGACTGGGTACCATAATCCTTGTTTATTTTGATATCCTTGATTGGATTATCTTATACCCGTTGGAAACCATATGCTTTTCCATCTCGTTTATAATATCTTTGGAATATCCTATTTTTACCTACTAATACCTTTGGTTTTATTATCAACATATCCTTGTTCAATTATAATGTTTTATTACTAGAAATCTTATTATAGCATACTGACAATCATGTCTTCAACTAATTACAGTATCAAAGGTGCTTCCTCTATTTCATGTTGTATGAGGCCATAGTATATTGGAGATACATTTGATCATGAATTCTTAAACTTGAACTTGAACTTAAATACATTGTATTTGTAGTAGAATAAATGATATTTAGATTCTACAACAAATTTAAGAGTTTTTAAAAAATATATAAGAAAGAACCTACCTAATTTTCAATACAACAATCTAACAAGAGAATATTTATCTAATTAATAACTTTAAATTTACTAACACATATATTTTTTCTAAAAATTAAGTAGTTTATAATTTATTTATTTTAAATAGTATTCTTTATAATATTTTTTTTATATTAGTTTGTTATGAAAAAAATAATTAAATTTACTTTCACGTACAAATAAATGTATAAAATTATGTAACTAGCATACCTTTCAAATAATAATATTTTTTATATTAGTTTATTATGACAAAACTCAATAAATTTACTTTCACCTAAAAATAAATGAATAAAAATATATAACTAGCATACCTATCTTTAGGAGAATAAAGGTAAAGTACATCCAAAGATATCATATTTCTTAATTATTCCATTTAAAAATTTATTATAGCATTATATTATAATTAATATTAAATTATCATTAAGATATGATTATGTTGTCATGTTTTTATATTTTCATTAAACTCTTTTTAAAGCTTTTGAAAAAATCTTTTAATAACATAATTTTTTTGAAGATTACATTATTATCATTATTTTATCATATCATTATATTTATAATTTATATTTATTTTTATTCTTATACCGAGAAAAGTAAAAAATGATTGAAATAGGAAGAAAAAGATGTCAAATTTAATGTTTTTAGAAGTTAATATAAGTGTAATATGTTTGACGTAATTAGATGATTATTAAGATATAATTATATTACTAAGTTTTAATATATTATTTATTATTTAAATTTTTCCTATCAAAAAAATGTCACGAAGAAAATAATTCCCAATCAATAAACAGATTGGGTTGTACTTGTTTAAATCTTAGCAACAGAAAAATAAAACTCACTTTATATGATATCATCATCATTCTTGAATGTCATTTTCAATAGATCTCTTGTGTTTGTGGATGTGATCTATCTCCTATATAAATCATGCACAATTCCATGGCCTTCAATCCAGCTACATGGAGGCATCTTTTTAATTCCACTCTTTCATCAATTTCCTTACTATTTACCTCACACACATGACAACTTTTGCATAGATATTTTAAAGTAGAAGATTGGTTGCAAGCTTGCATATTTTTACGATCCAACTAAAAATGTATTGTTAAACTACAGAGCTATATTCATCTACTATCTACAGGCACTACAATAACATGTCCACACAACCACCATAGGTCTAATTGTCATCTTCATAATAAGGTTTAGGGTGTTCTTAAGATAGCCATCATAGACATGAAATTCAAGCATGGAAGCCCATTGATCAACTATATATGTGATTTAAGTATGTAAAATCCTCATCCACTAGTTTGAGAACACAAACTACAATGTAAGGATGTGTTCCAGGATGCTTCATTAATTCAAAGATTTAAAGAGCTTCCTTGCAAAATCCAGTTTGTGCACATTCTACAACCATTTTATTTCATTCCTTCAAATAATTCGGGTGCATTATTCATGATTCCATATTTTGGATGCATGTCTAACTAAGAATTTCCAAGTACAATATCTAAAAAAAATATCCTTAAATCTTGTGACCATTGCATTTCATGAGACAACATCCCTTTGAACTATTATGTCAAACAATTCTCATGCCTTATTTGTGCTTACATGTGATGATCTCTGATACAGACTTGGCTGTGTGGGGAGAATTGCTGACACATTCATTAGTCATTCTCTAGTAGAATAGGTAAAATATTATATGAAGAAATGATCCCTTCCTGCTCGAAGACTAAAAGTCTAATCTTGCTGAAATTTTTTGATTGATTGGCCAAATACTTTTAGATCTTTACATCATTTTTATTTGAATTGGAGAATCAAAATGCCAGTTACCGTCAACTTCCATATTTGTTTAGACGATGCTTATTTTCATTTGAATAATCCTTTTTTTGCCAAATTACTTGAAGCTTATATGATTTTTGATCCAATTGTTAATGTAATGTCAATTATCCATCTATTTTTTTATTAGTCTTTGCTTAGCAAGTTGTCATAAGTGTTGGAATCATTTTTTGTTGCACACCAAAAGCTCAAACTTTCAATGCCTGATACAAATGCCAGATTTAACCTGGCCCACAAGAGACAGTTAAGTCATGTCATTAATCTCCAAGGAGGTGTTGACCACCAAGTAAAAAATACCCCCCTAAGCACCGACTAAGCCTTCAACACCCACTGAAGGGAGACTCGAACTCATGACCCAAGACTCTGATACCAATTGTTGCAATCATTTGTCGTTGCACCAAAAGCTCAAACTTTCAATGCCTGATACAAATTCTAGATTTAACCTGACCCACGAGAGGCATTTAAGTCATGTCACAAATCTCCAAGGAGGTGTTGACCACCAAGTAAACAATAAGTAGTCCATATGTAGAGTTAACTACAACTAGAAAATCTAGCAGACCAACTTGACAAAAAATACTATTTAGTGTGAGGCTAAGGAAAGGTACAAATGAAATATTGGTTACAATCACTCCTATTAAACACTTAAAATTGTTCCATCCAAGGTGGACTATTAAGGGTTGTGTAACCATGAAGAAGGAAATTTGTCAGTATATCACAAAAAAAGAAGCATCCATTTGCTCAACTTCAATATAAGAGACAATGAAGGAGCTAAAACACATGTTACCTACTTCAATGAGGTGGCATATATTCATTATGAGAAGATCTGCATTGGAGCTACATATACATTATCTAATGGAGCAATAAAGACTGCTAATAAGCTTTAGAGAAAACTAAACAATGTGATAAATTTCTTTGCTGGAATAATCAAAGGTTAATCTCTTCTAAGATTATCTCTTCATTTTAAATATCAACTCACTTTTACATCTCTTGATGAAATTAATAACAAGAATGATAATATAGTTGTTCTTTTTATTGGAATTATCACTTGTTTAGAACCAAACTCCACAATAAGGAGAAGAGATGGCACAAAGGTTATTAGGAGTACCATAAATCCATTGGACATGTCCCAAATAACTACATACATTACTCAACGGAGGACGATAAAAGAAATTAAAGGTGCCTAACTCCAACAAAAATATAATTACCTGCAAGAAACCATTGTCCTCGCTATGAGGAGTGGGTATGTGTGTGAAGATAATAGAAAATTTATAAATGCATCAATTACTACAGACCTATCCATATATTGTGGTATACAAGAAACAAAGCAATTAAAAACTTGGTTCAGAGAAAATGTCGATGACATTCAAATAGCTACAATGATTATTGTTAGATGTCTCTGCCTACTATACAAATGTCAACTAGTGAAATTTGAGAGAAAGCTCCACACACAGTGTATCCCTTCTAGTACATACTAAAGGTGACAATACAATTCATAAAATTTGAATCATTCTACCATGCAGCCTACCCAAACTAGTCAAATGCAATACAATGTATGAAAGGATTGATCTAGAATGAAGATGAAGAGTGGTGCTTCTCCAAGTTTAACATGACACTTGCTAAGTATAATTGCAGGTACCTACTTCAAATTAAATTATAGGACCACATAGATACACTATGGGCAATTGCATTCAATGAAGGAGAAACATAACTCATTAGCATATCTACATAAAAAATTGTGCCCTACAGTTGAACATAGATGCAGAAAAAAATACCAAGGAGGCAATAAGAGATGTGTTGAATAGACAATTCCTCTTCACCCTAACATGCAGAAACAATGCATACAACAATGAAGAACGATTGAAAGGAGCTATCACTAAGGGCGAACAAATAGATTTCATTGTAGGGAGCAATACCTTGAAATAATTAAAGAGATGTGCATTGATGGAAATGACAAACATTAGACTCAATAGACCATATTGTATCTGACAATAGAATATATATTTTAATTTATAGATACATCTATGTAAATTGCATTTATGTAATTAAATGTGAAATTTACCTCCTTTAATATCATGCATTTGACTTATATTATTTTGGACAAATTTCCATGTGGGAAATGATATGTAAATGTTTTCTAATAAACACATACATGTAAATTTCCATATAGAGGTCTCCAAATAGATGAAAAATAAAAAATTTCAACAAGACGAAGCTTGAATGAGAACACAATTTCATCAAGCATTGCACAACATACAAAATGAAACACCAACATAAGAAGATTAGAAATTATTAATGAGATGGACAAACAAACAACTTACAACAAGTGAAAATGAACAATTTAATAATTCACACATATTTTCTACTAATAGATTAGTAAGGCTACACAATAGAAAAATTCTAATAGAACTAAATTGTCTAGTTTCACAAGGAGTGTTGCAACAAGTACCTAATGCAAAATAGAAATCGAAGCTAATAATGAATAAATTAAGAAATGAGTGATACTATGCAAAGGCCAATGAATCATGCTCACAACCAACATATGGACATGAGTAGGACTTATAAATGAAGCTCTTGGAGAAGTTATTGACACTATTTACACTCATGGATCTAGACCACCAAACTTTTTTGCATATGTAATAACATGGATTGATACCTATAGTGGGGCACCATAGAATCAAGATGACCCAAAATCCATACCAATAGTACCTATATCACTAGGTAACCATAGGAAAATCTCAAGGTATAACACTACATGGAGCAACAATTAATATTGAAAACTAGAAAGACAAGGATTGACATTTACAACTATATCTAGAGCCAAGTCACTAGACGGCCTCCATAATAAACCAACATTCTTCTTTGAGAGGTACTCTAAAATGTAAAAGTATGCATTCACAATTATAAGGAAAAAGGAGGAAGTTTGATTACAACAATTATCTCCCATAATTCTCATCCCTATATCTTTCGCAGTTCTTGTAATTAACCATGCAACGTGAACTCCATTTTTACACATTTTAAATTTTAGAAGTAGTACTCAATGACAAAAATATAATATTAATGGTTTACAGGTTTGCATTCTTGCAAGAAAAATTCATCTACGAGAGCTCACAATTAGTGGCGAAGGTTGACTGCACTTGATTCCTCATTTGAATTATTTTGACTTAAATATTTTTTTTTACAAAAAACTCAAATAAATACAACATATAAATTTAAAAACCCCCTAAAATTTCCATGTGTAGATGCCACAAAAGGTTATCTTCAAGAGAACGACATCAAGAATGGCAAAGGTATCTTGGCAACCAACACCAAACATGTTTCAATTAATTAATTTTGACAATGTACAAATATTGTGTGTACATCACATCTCCAAGTATATTTGCATTCATTCATATTTGAGTTTCTATATTTTTCAACATATTATTACTATCAACGTATCCATTGCACCTCCTTTTGGTGCAAGTGTCAGTATATTCCTTGATAAAAATAACAAGTACTATATGTTGGCAAGTTGACTTCCTGAGGAAGCATGACTTATTTTGTGTTGTCAATCATGGCAACAAAGTCATACTTAGGTTCTGTTATGAAAGACAAAATGACTAAGTATGAAAACAGGGCAGACAGACACATACAGAGATCAGTACATCAGCGCATGTGTTAGAGATCACACCAGAGCATGCGTGCTTAGGTATATACTCTATAGTGTATATACATGCTAGATCCAGACACACAGAGTATGAAACATCAGTACGGAAAAGTTACAGGCAAATTAGTAGACTTGTAGTCCAGGAAACAGAGCATGGAAGCCGACTACAGTTTTGATTAGCGTGAATGATTTTGTAATGTAATGGCTAAGCGCCTTTATTTATAAGTTTGTATTAATGTAATTAATGTTGTATTAAACACGCTTAGGCTGACTTGTTCGGAAGCGTTGTGTATTTTTGTTTTAGGGCCGACTAGTGATTTATTTTGGGTCGCGCCTATTCGGATTTGAAGATATAAGTATGTAATGTAAAGATATGTTACAAGTGTCAATTATAATGTATGAGTAAGATATAGATGAGAAGTATAATGAAGTCAGAAGATGATATAGCTCTTTAAAGGAGTAAGAGCATCCGCGCATACACAGAACTGATCAGACAACATTGTCATTACAACAATTCATTTTGATATAGTGCATATCAACATTCAGAGGGTTGTAGCCTTCATCTTATTGGGCAGTGAGCCTAGGCAGTGAGCCATATACCTTTAACAGGGTTTTGTAAAAGACTCCTAATAGGGTCAGACCTGTAACCAGGTCATTGTACTTAATTTGTAAAGACTGCTTCTAACAGGGCAAAGGAACTTTAACAGGTTCATTATACCTAGTACAATATTTGTGCATACTAATCCCCACCAGGGTTTTCCTCTGATCAAGGTTCTCTATAATCATATCATGTGTTATGTGTTCTTGTGTTATGTTTCTATGGATGCACATTTGATATATGTTTAATCAGCTGAAATATAATTAATAGATAAACACTGATTCACCCCCCCTCTCAGTGTTTCTAACAATTGGTATCAGAGCTCTGGTCCTCTGAAAGAAATTTTAACCACTTGAGGAGATCATGGACTCAGCTGAAGCAA
>MU225929.1:3591661-3604404 GCA_018584345.1 Thuja plicata
CCCCGCCCCTCTCAGTGTTTCTAACACTATAAATGCAAGAAAATATTTGAGATATTTGTATTCCCTCCTAAAGTCCTCATTAATATGAGTGAGGAGTTTGGAGGATTGGTGGGGTTAAATGGGTTGAGAGTACCAACCTCATACCTCATTTATGAAGGAAGACTTGGGAGATAGGGTGTCCTAGTTTTGTCCCCTATTAAATAAGGAAAATTCCTCATGTAGGAGTGGATGGGAAGGTGACAAGTGTCACCTCCACATCCAAATCTTCCAAGCTGAAACTCCTTTATATTGATCATATGAAGGGATAGTAGGGTGTCACCCACTTCTCCTTTTGGAGCTCTTACTTGTGAAAGTAAAGGAACAAAAAAAATAGTTAGAGGGAGAGAAGGAGGATATCTTGAATCTGTGGAGGTTACATGATCAACATGAGAGCTTGAAGAGAGAGATAAGTTGTGTTTTCCCCATATTACTTAGTTTTGGTTAAGATGTTTTATGTATTGGTTTCAAGAAGATTGTTTAAGTGTAAATATTAGAGAGGTACATGATTACATCGAGTATTGTTCATGGATATGAAACTTTCACCATTGAACTCTATGGTGTGTAGAGTCTTCTTGCTTAGGGGTTGGCTAGGACTTTTGAGGTCTCATGATGTCATTTGGATGAGAGGAGAGCAAGACCTGTGTTATTATGTTTTTTGTTAAAATAAATATAATTTTGATTATATGTTGTCTTGAAAGTGGAAATTTTTGAGATACTTAATGATGATTTGGTTGAGAAATTTACTAAATAATAGAAGAGAAATTGTTTCTTTATGCTTTCCATTATAATTTGTCACTCAGGATTGTATGGTTAACTTTAGATGATAGCTTAAGAGTTATTCTTGTATGTTATTTTTTTAAATTGTGAGTTCATTAAGAGATAAAAGAGAAAATACTCTTCTATCAGCATACTATGCTATATGTCTTATTCGTCAAATATGAGGAAAATTTAAGAGCCATTGTTTTTTGAGATCACATGAGGGTTATGAGGGTTTAGAGAATACAGTACTAAGAGCTAGATTATTGATTTATACTTCATCTTGTATTTAAGAAAGGAGTGTGTGTATTCTGATTTGGAAGGAACTATATTTGTGCATTATGAAATAAACATGTGGGGCAAAGGATTATAAAATGGTTCTCTTGATAAAGAGATGCAATTGATATTTGGGTAAAATAGCTAAGCTTTTGCTGCTTTAAATATTTATAGTTACCTAAACTTGCTACTGTTGCAAATATTGTAAATGAAAAGGAAGTCTAAGTAGTAATAATGAAGGAAACTTATGAGATAATTTTTTTATATATACATATTGTAAAGATATAATCATGGGAGTGTTGACATGTGCTTTGAAATACGATTGATTACTAGATCTTCAGAATGCAGAAGTCGTTTTACATTTAGTATATCATGCTAGATATGACATGGAAATAAATGTAAGGAACACAAAACTTAGCTATGTATAGTTATGGTATGGTGAAATATATAAATAAATAAATAAAGAAGACGCAACATAGATATTGATAGGTGATCAGATAGTATTCTAAATGGAAATCAGATGAGTGATTGTGTGTTGCACTAAAAGGTTGCATCATCATGTTACCTCTTAGTGCTATGGAGTGCTCACTGAATGAGTTGGTTTTTAGATTTTTATAAACTGAACTTGAAGCTCACCTATTAAGACACAAAATAGAGCGATGTCTAGCTTCCTGTAAACAGTAGGCGGACTCATAATTTATCTTTGTAATTGGGAGCATATAAACATTGGTGGAAGTATAATAAACTATTGAAGTTTCAAACAAGCTACTAGATAAGTTAAAGGAGAAACCCATGCACGTAGCGCATTGGGGGTAAATGTTAGAGCCATTTAAAAAAAAATGTAAAATCTTGCATACAAAAATTTTAAGACCTTCCTGCCACATTTCTTGTATACTAACTGGTATTCAAATCCGATGAAGGAGAGTCTGTCTTGACTGATTTGTTCCATGATGTGGAGATCTTAGGAGGATGTTGGATACCAAATCTACCTTATGTTGATACCTTGATTCCAACATGCTTTACAGAGGCGTGGTTGTAGTTGTAGTGCATCGAAGACAAAATTATTATTAAAAAAATAAGTTTCAACTAATGTGTTGTCCAGAGTGAAAGTACACCCAATAAGGTTAAGTATTTTTTTCTTATTCATGCTAGTGTATCCTTGTACATGTACCTGCCACCCACCTTGATGAATCTTTATGCAAATAGATCCCACAACACGCTAAAAAATGTATGGTATACCTTGTATCTTCTTCATTCCTATCTGATCATATTTCTACATTTATAGAGCCAGAAATGACAGATTGACAGTAAATACTATTATGTTGCTTGAAAGGTGCATTAAAAAGGGAGAGGCGGATATAGTTTTAAACTCTACTACTCAATGAAATAATGGAGGCAATACACAATAGAATCTAGAAAGTCAATACTTATTTGATATAGATACATGTGGCATTCATATCTATTTATTCAGGATGATGGAGGGTCATTTCCTGCACAAATTGATTTAAATGCTACATTGAATGTTGATGGGTCTTTCGAGCTGGTTTGCCATCTTGCTCTTGCATCCTACCCATACCTCATTATTACGTAAGTCTTATCTAAAATTAACTTTTTATTTCATGAAGTTAAAATAAAACCAGTAAGGATGGACAACACTTAATTTTATCGGTTTTAATTTAATGCAAGATGCGACTGATGGAAATCCTAGAAGAATAAATTGAAACATGTCATTTGACCTGTATCGATGATTCTCCATCCATAATAAGATAAGAAGCAACTAACATTCACCTACTCCACTTCCACGATGAAGAAGGAAAAAAAAAGAGGATGAAATAAAATGCCCCCATTATGACTCTTGGAAATCACACATAGGAAAGATTTCCCTTTGAATTTAGGGTTTGTTTGGCTAAGGGATTATAAAATACTAGGGGAGAGGATCCGGTAGTTGAGCGCGTTCTAATAGTTGTGATAGTAGTTGTTAATTAAATACTCACACTTGCTAATTTAATATCCAATATTTTTAACAACATTGTACCAATATTTATGACTTTAAATTTACTTTTGCTAATGATGACTACCCATAATTGAATGAAATGTGTCCATTTTCCTAAAAAGTAACCAATAGTATGATGCCACATCAGTTGTACAAGTATGGGGGTCTCTAATGCACTACAATTGGTCTCACTTTTTTTTGGGCTGTTTTGGACACATTGGCAAAAAGCATGCTGATGTGGCATTGTATTTGATGATGTGGCCCTGAATCCTTAGTTATAAGCAAGGGACTTGCCAAGTAAGCTGCTGTAAAAAAATGGGAGTGATTTGAAATTTCCATGTAGGATTTTGAGAACCACAAAGTTAGGGTGCTCAACTACCAGGTCCTCTCCCCTAAGGCCCCGTTTGTTTCACAGAATTGGGAGTGACACTTCCCATTTTTGGGAGTGACACTTCTCGTTTTTGCAAATCCGCTGTTTGTTTCTCTAAATTGCAATTCTGGATTCGTCAAGCAAAACCGGGTTTAGACACCAAAATGAGTGGCATCATCTTCCCACTAAATAGGTGGAATTAGAAATCATACCCTGGTTTTGTGATAATAAGGTTTTGAGTCAAATTCCAATTCCCCAAGATGCAAAACCGGGATTTCAAAACCTGATTTTGTGATAATAAGGTTTTGACTCAATTCCAATTCCGCCAAACAAACGGGGCCTAATGGTAGAAACCCTAATGAATTCCATTATGGTTTCGTAAAACTGGAAAGTATAATAAATTTGAGTATGTAAGCAAGTAAATGAATATTTTAGAATGATTAGTATCTCAATAGAAAACATATGCAAACTAGAGAATTACAATTGGTTTGAAGAATTATGTGTTCTAATTTTAAGGAGAGCAAATTTATTTTCAAATAGTATTTATTAATTAATTTACTAAATTAGTATGTAGCCCTCTCAAACATAAATATAAATAGATATTGGTTCAAATTTGAGTAAAGAAACTACATTGAAATTAAGGAGATGAATATAGTGGACAATCTTATTTGTCCCATACAATGTAAAATAAGTTTGCATTATAATAATAATTCTATGGTGGTAGTAATCTATTATATATCTTTATGAGTACAAATGAGGAGGATATTATTATTCAATTTATACAAAAGTTAATATTAAATCTAGCTAATTGTTTTACATTTAATAATGGTAATATTACTATTTTTGTTAGCAAGAGAATATATAATTATAGGTGAAATTTTTATCAATTTCATCTCTTATTTTTCCTCTAAACAAGTGGAGTTGGATTTGTATTATTTCTTTCTATTTCTCCTCCTATACAAGTGGAGGTGGAGAAGTTATGCTTTGTTGTAAATGTGTTCTTTCTTCCTATTCAAGTGAAGGTCAAAATTGTCAAAAAAAATTCTTTAAAGAAGATGGAAGTGGAAAAGATACACTTCTTTTAAAAATCTATTACAATATAAAAATCTATTAATATCTTATTTTAAAAATGAGAAATGAGGGAATACAACTATTATGTATAATTTGTTATATATAAATTAAATGAAAGTTTCTAAATTAAAAACATAATAATTTGTTAACTAAAAATTAAATAAGAAACTTTGTATAAAATCTTAAAAATAATATTTAATAAGTTGTGTTGTATATATTATAGTTTCATTTCTATAATTATAATTGTAAAAATTTAAAATATAGTTATAAAATTTAAATGTAAGGTAGAATTTAAATAATAAAAAAGGCTAAAATTATATAATATTGCATTTATAATATAATATTTTATATTATATATATTATAGAATAAAAATTGTAATGATTATTTATAATATATATATATATATATTAAAATTATAATATAATAAATATTTTAGAATATATAATAGTTATATATTATAATATTGTTTAAATATATTGAAATTGAATTTTGTAATGAAAATAACAATGTTTATAGTAATAAAATATAAAATATAGTATCTCATAAAAATATACTATATTGTAAATTAAAAAATAGTGACTTATGATTGGTTGATTGGTGCAAAACTAATTAACTAATTGTGCACAAGGTGAAATACAATAAGGTAGTGGCACTACTTGTAATAGTTAATTATAATTATATGTGTAAATTTAATTCTAATTTTATTATCAATATTAAATATATTTTATAAAAATTACAGAATATTGCATATGTGATATAGTATTTTTATATTTTTGTATTAACTATAAGGAGATCAAAACTTTACATCGAAATATCAAAAAAACTATTGAAAGCATAAACAGGGAAAATATAGATAAGTGCAGAATATCATCATGGGTCTCCACCTAGGCAGTCCAGCCCAAAGGTCCTTCCATCCAAACAATGCTTTTCTTTGCTTGGATTTGGTTCAGCATATAGATATAATCATCAGTGGCATTTTTGTTCTTTCTAAACTCTTTGTGGAGTCTCTTCACAGTCTTCTCAAAGATGGCAAGGTTGTCCATGTGCCTTCGCCATTCATAACCATCCTTCATTTCAAAGACGAACATGGTAGAGTGTCCCATTTGGAGGAACCTTTTCAACTTCTCCCTTTCAATCAGCATATTGTTACAGACCTGTGAAGAAATTTTAGAGTATATGAGTTTTTGAAAAGACTCAGTACGGGTTCTAGGAGTGTCTTGATACCTTTCTTCATTTCTGCATTTCCAAATCTGCCAAAGAATGTTAGAAGACAGAATGCTCCACAATAGATTAGCATCTTTATTTAAACCATGAATATGCATAGTGATAATTTTAAAAATATTAAGATATTTAGGATAAGTGATACCGAACATACACCAAATTTATTTAGCAAAAGTATAATCAAATAAGATATGGCTACAGGATTCAGGGAGTTTGTAAATACTACAAAATTCCGTATAAGAAGGGTCTTTCCTTAAAGGAAGCCTGTTGAGAAACATAAGCCATTTGAAGCATCTAATTTTAGGGTCAATATCAGTTTTCCACATATTATCAAAGTGTTTTTTCCAAATGTTAACATCCAGATTATAATACCAGAGATTGTTGATATGGTTGATAATGTCATCACTATAACCCAAGATTCTATATATGTTCTTGGCTTTGATTTTAGTAACAATGGCACTATCCGGCCATTTTATATCAAGAAACCTGTGAGAGTCCACATGGTAGGTAGAGGGGAGATCCTTACATGCCTTGAAAACCATATTGTAGGCCTTGTTTTGGGACAAGGGTATGTTGAATTTGTTTCTGAGCTCTTCCCAACTAATAAGGTAGTCCTTCTCAAAGAGGCATATAAGTTGAGAGATGCCCAGATTGTGCCAAATTTTAGCAGAGAAACCTTGGGATAGGGCACGAGGCTTACCAGAGAGGTGAAGATTCCACCAAATAGACCTTTCACCATGCAAAAGGTTATGATCAAAGAAGGTATTATTAGATATAAATTGTTTAATATGCTCACAGGCCTTCCAAATAGTTTTAAATACAAAAAATCCCTAACCAACTTGACAGGAAAGTCTCCAGTAAGAAGGTCACAGAAAGGGAGATTTTTCCAGGTTTCAGCCTTCCGAGGGAGATCTCTTTCAATGTTACATCTAATAAGAACCTTCCAAGGTTCATCTCCATCTAGAGAGTGAAAGATCCATTTGGCAGCAAGGGAAATTCCTTGAGTCTTAAGGTCTTTAAGCCTCAACCCCCCAGGTGCTTGTCAATGTGACACCAATCCCATTCAACAACATGAAAATTTTTATTACCTTTCCCATCAGACCAAAGAAAGTTTCTAATTTAGCTTTCTGTATTTCTAGAATTTGATAATTATTAAACAACCAAGTAGAGGAGTAGTAAATATTATAAGATGACATAATTTTTTGGCAAACCTGAACCCTACCAGCCAAAGAGAGGGATCTGTTGTACCATTTATCAAGTTTTTTAGTAATCTTATCCTTCACCCAGAACCACATTTCCTTAAGTGAAGGATCAATAGAGAAGGGGATGCCCAAATACCAAACAATTTTATGGGTACCACCTCACTGAAAATCAGATTTATAAAACTGATCAGGCGGTCTTTCATCCCAGCCAAAGCAGATGGACTAAGGTTGGGATAATCGAGAAGAAGAAGGAGTTGAGTTTATTTTGCATGGCATCAAAATTCTCTTCAGTCATTTCAAAGAAGATACCTATATCATCAACAAATTAACAATTAATCAGGTCTGAATCATTGGGTAAGGTGATGCCTTTGACTGTCAGAGAGAGGGAATTGTCTCTAAGAATGTATGAAAGAGCATCAGAGGCAATAAAAAAAGAGCAGGGGCAAGGGGGCAGCCTTGCCTAATGGATCTTCCAAGGGAGAAGGGGTCAGAGAGTGAACCATTAACATCCACTTGAGTAGAGGCATCATTGAGCAATAACTTAGTATATTTGCAAAAAAAATTAGGGAAACCAAAGGCCTCAAGCATCATGGAGATAAAGCCCCATTCAATACTGTCGTATGCCTTTTTGAAGTCCAACAGAAGCATGGAAGAGTTTTGGTTGGGGGCCATAGACTAATTCATAGCTTCCCATCTAGTAATGAGGTTCTCGAGAATAAATCTACCCTTAATAAAGCCAGTTTGGGTAGAACTTATGAATTTGGGAAGAATATTCTCAAGTCTAAGGGCCAAAATTTTAGCAAGTATTTTATAGGAAACATTAAGGAGAGTAATGGGGTGCCAATTTTTAATAAGTGCCTTGTCACCATCCTTAGGGACCGGTTTAATGAAGCCTTTGTTGATAAAATTTCCCAAAGTCCCTTTGGCAAAAGCTTCAGCATATATGTTATGAAGGTCGTTGCAAATCCAACCAATGTTGGCTTTATAAAATTCCACAGGAAGACCATCGGGCCTAGGGGTCTTGTCATTTTTAAGGTATTAATGGATTTTTCAATTTCCTCAATAGAGATGCTTTGACCGAGAAGGTCAGATTCCTGAATAGAAATTCTATTGGGAATGATAGTTCTATACTCATCTCTGAGGGATTTGGCCTCTTTGATATCCTCAAAGGTAAATAGGTTATGGTAGAACATAGAAAAGGCCTCTTTAATACTATCCACATTGTCAATTTCAATATTGTCAACCTCAATCCTATTTATGGATTCATTTGAATGTTTCTATTTTAGGAAAAATTTGGAGTCCCTATCGCCATACTGGAGCCACTAAGCACGGGATCTAACTCTGGCTCCCCTGGCTTTAAGCTGCTAGTTCTATCTAACATTATCCCTCACCCTAGTAACAATAGGAACAAGGTTATAATCAGAAGGATTAGTTTGAATGTCAAGCTCGGACAATCTCAAATTAGAGGAGAGTATCTTTTCGATAAACCTATAGTCTTTGGCTTTCTTCTGACCAATGGTTTGGAGAAGAGCCTACCAAGCATGGATGTTGTGCTCCCACATCTCTATATAGGTAAGGGTGGAGGAAGTATTCTTGTCGATAATCCTAATAAGATCAATGGCGTAAAGGACATCAACATCCTGGAGCAGAGAAGAGCTAAGAATGAATCTCGGCTTGTTAAACTTAGAAGGAGTGGGGGAATTATTAATCTTAACAAATACAGAGATAGGATGGTGATATGAAAGTGAGGTAGGATTCATAGTGACCATGTTCCCTTGTATATCAGGAAGGAAAGAGAAGTAGTTTTTTTTGGCATAGAATCTATCAAGTCTAGCATAGATCCTAGAATGACCTTGCTGGAAGTTGCACCAAGTATGCCAGAGACCATGATTAGAGTTTATATTGCCCGCAAGGGGGTCAAACATAATTTTAGAGTGTTTCATCCTATTCCGTTGTATTCTTTCCAAGTCCTTCCAGGAAAAGGGGAGCCCTCCCACTTTGTCAACTTGGGATTCTATCATATTGAAGTCTCCTCCAAATATCCACGGAATATTTGGGAGGGAAGCCAGCCAAGACCAAAGGGCCGATCTTTCATTAAAATCATTGGAAGCATATAATGAACAGATGCCAAAGGTAAGAGTACTAGTTCTAATAGTAACCCAGGTGACCCTATTACAGGGGGAAACACCCTTGTTCGTAATGAAATTGGCCCATTTAGGGTTGATTAACAATCTCACCCCACCCCTGCCTTTCAAATGGTTAGAATAAACTTTAATGGCATCTTTCCAAATGAAATTAAGATTAACTTCAAGCATGAAGTTGGTAGCTTTTAATTCCTACAACATAAGAACACCTATGGATTTGAAAGTGTCAAGATATTGTTTAACAATGTACTTCTTGTATGGGGATTCAAGATTCCTAATGTTCCAGGAGATGCAATTCATGAGGAAACAAGGAAGGGGAGCACGTCAGGTGTGTTGACCCATCATTGATAATAGAAGGGGTAGAGGGTATGTCCTCAACACACTTCACAGTGGAGATTTTATTCTTTGATCCCAAAGGGCGTCCTCTTCTATTGGATTTGGGGATATCATTTTTCCAATCAAAGTCATCATTGTCAGACACAGGTGGCACTATGACCTCCATATCAACAACATAATTAGGAATCATGGAAGAAGAGTCATGGGATGGGGATTTATCAGTGGGAACGGATATCTAAGATTGGTTGAAGGTAGTGGGGAGGACATCAAGTATATAGTCATCTTCTATCTCCTTAAAAACCTTCAGAGGGAGGTGCTAAAATTGTTCGATGTCAACCTTCTGACTCACGGTTTTATGAGAAGAAGAACAAATGGGGGAGTTACCTGGAGGGGAACAATCAAGAGTATATGGAGGAGAAGATTGGGAGGAGGTCGATGTAGGAAGGATCACTTCAGCCATAGAAGCCTGTTTATTAGCCTTTCTTCTCCTTTTGTTGGATTTTTTATTAACAGTTTGAAATCTGTTGGGTTGAATCATGTCTGTAATAGGTTGAATATCAGAGGGTGTCACCAACTAGGATTGGGTGTCATGGAGGACAGAGGAAGGAGGGGAAATATCAATAGTAGCTTTAGGAGTAAAATTCTGGGGAGCATTAGATGTCATGGTTGAGATCTGATCAGAAATATTCAGGGCATGAGTAGCAGGGGATGGAGAAGGAAACACATAATTAGTTTTACGCTTAATGATGGGACACTCCTTTCTTAAGTGACCCTCTTTTTTACATAAAAAATAAGCATTTAACCCGCCAAGAATCTCCATAGGGAAAGAGTATGTATCTTCAGAGATGTTAATGTCCAGAGAGGAAGGGATATCCATTCCAGGCCTTAAGGACACAAGAGCTCTGGCATCCATGTGAGGGACAAGTCTGGTGGTATCATCTAATCTAATGACCTTACCCAGAGGTTCAAGAAGTTGTGGAATAAAATGCCATAAAAAAGCAGGTAAAATTTTCACAATAATCTAGCGCGGGGCTGAAAGGGAAAGTACTTCCTCATGCATAGCTTTTGGCATCCAAGCAAGGGCACAGAATGAAGTATTACCCACAGTCCAATATTGTCACTTAATGAAAGCTTCCTAAGATTCAAGATTTTTAAAGAAAACAACAAATAGCCCTTTCTATAATTGCCTACAAAATGAAATATGGTGCCCTAATTTTAAATTCCAATAGTTATGGAACCAATCATCTAGGAACTTTTGAGCAGGGCACTTATCAAGTTCAACCGCAACAAAGAATATAGCATAATTCCTTAACCTATTCTTTTCCTTTGCAATTTTATCAGCCATTTTAGAGTTTGGAGAAATAGAGAAAGATGACAAGACATTCGTAGAACCCTTACCTAATTCACATGTTTCATTAGGGCCAGATAGATTGAACTTAGCACCCGTGCAGATGGCAGAAGATGAATTCGAGACGGCTTCAAAGAACTATTTGAGCGGAGAAGGTGAAGACTGCAATCCATTAGGTTTATTTAATGAGCTCACCAAGCTAGGCTACATGGGAGCCCTAGGGGTATTAATGGCAGAGGGTACAACCTCTGCCGAGGATCTGAAAGGAGAATGAATGGACATAGAAAAATAAATGCATTAAATTAGAACAAACACACCTGGCTTTGGCGATATGACATGCTTGCATCGAAGACCGTGGAACGCAGAGCAGACGCCATTTTCAATTTTTAGTTTTTCGATCAAGTTCCAATATATATATATATATATATATATATATTAAAGAATAATATATATCATATATTGGAAATAGTAATAATTACTTGTAGCATATATATTAAAACTATAATATAGTATATATTTTAGAATATATAATAGTTATATATTATAATATTGTCAAATATATTGTAATTTAATTTTGTAATGAAAATTGAATGTTTATAGTAATAAAAATATAAAATATAGTATCTATAAAAATATACTAAACTGTAATGATATATGAATTATACATTACAAAACTATGGTTAAAATAAAAACAAAACAAAATAATAGAAATATGGAAGCTTTATAGCTACTTATGAACTACTTAATGATAATGTGATTTCTTCCAATATAAAATATAGCATTAATAATAAAACTAGCAAGTCACATGCTTTTTGCATGCAACGGTGCGCCGATAGGAAATTAGATTTTCAAAAATGCGAAATGACTACTTAGCTTCAGATAAATAAAAAAACTTTATAACTTTTATCAATTCCAAATTTTTGTAAACATGCTCAAAATTATTATGGAATAATAGAAAAACATGCAAAAGTATTGAAGATTAGCAAATATGGATGAGAAAAAATAGAAATTTGTTAGAGATTTGTAAGATTGGAAAAACAACCAGAAAATATTAAAAAAATAGGAAGGACAATTTTTCCTAACTTTAGTTTTTTTTTCAAGAGCAAAGCTCCCACAAATAGCCTATTGGCTAAATAAAAAATTAATAAATAGAATATCTAATTACTCAATTTATATAATAAAAAGTATTTTTAAATATATATTTCTATTTTTAATTATATTTAAATCCCACTTTATCTCTTCTAAATAATTGTTTTAAGTACTCACAAAAATAAATACATAACCAGTCTTTTTATTTTGAAACAAATGTTTGTACTATAAATCCTTAAAAAACTAAACTACTTTTATTATATTTTATCTCTAAAAGAACTTTAAGATAAGTTTGTATCATAGATTCTTAAAACAAATTTAAAAACAAACAACTTTAAAAATTTAAATTATTTATTAAATAGTGTATTTTAATCAAATATTTCATCTCAAATTAGTTAGTAAAAAACATTCTTTCTACTAAAAGAGGGGTAAAAATTTATTAAGACATAAAGAGAAACAAAAAGGAGAGCTCAACACGGAGCTCTATCCTGAGCAACAAGATCATCAAACTCAAGAGACAAATCTAAGGAAAGCTGCCCCCTATCCACAATATTCCAACCTTGAGCATGATCAGAAGCCCATTTGGCCAAACAATTAGCAGCTCTGTTCCATTCACGAGGAATGTAATTAAAACTAACAGACTCAAGAGAAGTACAAAGGAGAAGAGTTTGGTTAATGACTGAAGCCAATTGCCAACTAACATCCTCAAGCAACTATGAAGTAAGCAAATTCACCACCATTTGAGAATCAGATTCACAGATAACTTGGCGCCATCCCCTCAAACAACACTGCTCCACAGCATGTAAAATGGCCAGAGCCTCCATGAAATTGTTAGTATGACAACCCTTATGCACTGAAAAAATAAATTGAACCTCTCTAGAGCTACATCGAGCCACA
>MU225929.1:3604844-3616700 GCA_018584345.1 Thuja plicata
AGAGCAACCCCAAGCACTCCACCAAAGATGCCATAATTGGGTAGAAAAGGAACAATGGAAGAAGAGATGAGAGATAGACTCCTCTCCATTACCACATAACACACAAAAAGAAGGGCCCTGGAACCCTTGCTTACAAAGATTATCCCACGTGAGACATCGATTGTGAGCCACCAGCCACATGAAAAAATTACATTTGGGCCAAGAAAACTTATACCAAACTTATTTCCACCAAGGAACCTCAACATCCCCTAACAATTGTCTAATAATCTCCTAATACCCAGCGGAAATAGAATATTTACCAGATAGATTGCCTCCCCAAGCCAAAACATCTGGCCCCAGTAGAGAGCAACACTCCCTAGAAGCCAAAATCCTAGAAAGATCTTGGCGGTCTGCCTCTGAGCCCCCAGGAGACCAGTCTGAAGAGCACTTCCATCTATATCCAACAGTAGGACCCAGCTAATAAGAAGTCTTATAATGAGCCACTGTATCCCATCCAGCAGCAAGAAAGGAATCACACAGAGTCTGAAGATGAGGGTAAATGGATAAGATAGGAGGGTTGCCATCCCAAGAATCAGACCAAAACAAAGCCTCAGAGCCACCCTTGCATATCCAAAAAAGGCCCCTCTTAACCAATTGAGCACCAATCTTGAGAGTATTCCACACCATAGAGCCACGACCTTCAAGAGGAAACATGGAGACTAACCATGGATCAATGCCTCTAAAATACTTATGAGTAATAATACGAGCCCAGAGATGATTTTGTTCAGAGCACCATCACCAGTAAATCTTAGCAGCCAAAGCTTTGCTACTCAAGATAGTAGATCGGAGGCCAAGACCACCCTCCTTCTTAGGCCTACAAACAATCTCCCAACTAACCAAACTCCATTTAGAGTTATGCAAATTACCACTCCAAAGGAATTGGCATGAAAGAGCATCAAATTCCTTGAGAAAGTAGATAGGAGAAGCCTGAACCATGTTTCTATAAATAGGAAGAGCCTGAATAACATATTGAAGAAGGGTAACATGAGCAGCAGTAGAGAGCCATCTATGGGTCCAGTGACTTACCCTCTCCCGAAGCTTGATAATCAAATTCTGCCAGAAGAGTTGTGGCTGTCTAGAAACAACAATAGGAATGCCAAGATAAGTAAGAGGGAGCGAACCAATTTGAAATCTAAGGATATTAGCAATCCTCCGCTGAATAGGATCAGGAGTGTTAAAGAAATATATAGAAGATTTGTGTTCATTAACTTTTTGGCCTATCGCTGCCAGATAAATATCCAAAGTATGTCAGAAGGCTTCAGCTTCCTTGACTCGAGCAATTCCCACTAGAGCAGAGTCATCAACAAATTGAAGATGAGAAAGAGGAGGAAAACCAATCCCCCAGTGCCAGCCCTGGATAGAGTTTTGGGACACCTGATACTTAATAAATCTACTCAAACCCTCAGCCATAATAATGAAAAGATAATGGGAAAGAGGATCACCCTGCCGAAGACCCCTAGAAGCACCAAATAACTAGGAAGGTTGGCCATTAAGAAGAACAGAGAAAGAGGAAGAAGTGACACAGCTCAAAGTCCAACTCACCCACTCTGAGCTAAATCCAAAGGCAAGAAGAATATTCCTTAGAAATCTCTATTTGACTCTATCATAGGCCTTAGCCATATCCAACTTAATAAACATTGATCGCTCTCTTGAGCTAGCCATAGAGTGGATAGCTTCAGTAGCAATAACCACCCCATCTAAGATCTATCTTCCTGCAACAAAACCTCCTTGTTCTTCTGAGATAATAGTAGGCAGCCACTTTTTAAGTCTCTCAGCAATCAACTTAGTAATAACTTTGTAGGCCACATTGCATAAAGCAATAGGTCGAAAAAAATCTAATTGATTAGCCCCATCTTTTTTCAGAATAAGAACCAAGAAGGTAGAATTTAGAGCTTGAAGCATCTGCTTGCTAGAATAAGATTCCTTAGCAACTTCTAACAAATCCTGATTAATGATGTTCCAGAATTCTTGAAAGAATTCAACCGGAAAGCCATCAGGGCCAGGAGCTTTTCCTTTCGGCATACCAAAGACCACATCCTCCAACTCAACCAAAGAAATTGGGCGCACAAGATAATAATTCATTTCTTGAGAAATAAGGGTGGGAATACAAGACAAAATAATATGCTCTTCATTATCAGCATGAGGAGAATCCTCGGAGAAAAGTTTAGAAAATTACCGAGTAGCCTCCTGAAACACAGCTGGCCAGGAAGATAAATGAATACCTTCATAATTAACTAGAGAAGAAATATAGCTCTGATTCTGACGAGATTGTACTATTTTGTGGAAAAAGGCAGTGTTCCTATCACCTTCCTGGAGCCAATCAACCCTGGCTTTTTGCTTCCAAAAATTTTCCTCCCAAAGTTCCCATTCTTCTACAGCTCTAGAAGCAAGGGATTCAGCCTTACCTAGGTCCTCTGAGAAACCAAGATCTCAAATCTATCTACTAATGCCATCCAGACGATCCTGAGCAAGTCTCTTCATGGAATGAAGGTTCCCAAAACAATCTATGTTCCATCTCTTGAGCTGTCTTTTGACATATTGCAGTCTTTTAGAAAGAGAAAACATAGCAGTACCAGTTAGAAATAAGATCATGAAGAGAGGAGTCTCGGAGCCACATGAGCTGAAACGTAAAAGGAGGACTCTTAGGAATAATCACCCCAGTAGCATAAAATTTAATAGGCCAATGATCGGAACCCCTCCAATCAAGAATTTCAAAAGAGAGAGTGAGGGTACCACTAACCCAAAAGCAAGAAACAAGAAATCTTTCCAGTCATTCTGAGATAGCATCAGCTCTAGTCCTTCTATTATTCCAAGTAAAGAGACCATTAGCGGGCATAATATCAAAAAGATGCAAGAGATCAATATTCTGACAGAAAAGATCAGATGAACGACCTAACCGAGCCAACCCACCCGCTTCTCTTCTAGACTTAAGACTAAATTGAAATCTCCTGCTAACACCCAAGGATGGTAAGGATGAAAGTTTCTAACATGCCAAATGTGCATCCAGAGATTTACCTTTCCCATAAAATTGACTGGCGCATACACATTAGTAATCAAGATCACCTCACTAGAATCCATAGAAGAAGCCACCATAGATAGAGCTGAACAAGAAGACATCCAGCCAAGGGGAGAAATTTTTCCACCACCATTGCCAGTACCAGATCCATCTACCCCTTTAGAAGCTGAAACCCAAGGGCATTGACACTGCAAGTGATCATACTCATGACATATCTGACATCGGAAAGGAAGGGATTCATAATCCAATTGTTGCACCCTGGAAGAAGAGCCAAGACAAATTTCCATAGAATCTGGTAATGGTTTATTCAAATCAATTTCAACACAGATTCTGGCATAAGAGAGAACCTTTTTATCGAGGGATTGATGCGCAATTGCAATTGGCTTTCCAAGGAAAGCAGCGATTTGACGAAGAATATCTTCTCACCAAAATTCAAGAGGAAGCCATGGCAGGCGAACCCACACTGGCACATTTGAAGGGAGATTCTCGCCTGAATTAAATCCTGAATGCCAAGGTTTAACAAACAGTCCCACATGGTTGTAAAAATAAGGACCCCCTTCAAAAATACGATCCCGATCAGACATGCAAGAGAAAACCATAAAGAAATAACTATTCCCAACCAGCATGATTTCGATATCACCCTCCACCTGCCATGAATGACGAATCCATGCCTCAAGAGCTGATAAGGAAATCCTAATACCAAGAAACTTACATATCAAAGCGTGCTTAGTCTAGTATTCAATGTCCTCCAAAACTGCCTCTGGAGAAATAACCAGAACTGGGTGATCAAGGCTTCGTGGAAGACAACCGTTAACTTTTTTAAGCCTAGAGTTCTCCCCCACAGAAAAAGAGTCAGATCCCATTGCATGCATGTTTGGAAGAGAACCATGCATGTGTGGAGAAGGGCCATGCATGTGCTGAGAAACATTAATTTTTATTATATTTTTTCGTAAAAAACATTATTTATCTTCTTTACTTATTTATCTTAATATTTATTAATCTATTAAATTTAATTTTACTTCTAATTTGAAATAGATTTCTCTTATACTTTAAATGCTTTCTATTTGACAATGTATAGACTATTCAACCAAAATAGAATGTTTTAATTGTAACTGTCATAAAGCTTTTTAGATTGATTTTATGATTTGTTCTACAAACATAAATGGAAAAAGATTTGTAGTTAAACTTTGTATTTGCCTTAAAAAAATTTTAAGAGTACTTCTAATTAAAATTTTCAAATACTAAAAAAAACTTGCATATCACTCATTTCTACATGTCTTTAATATACACAAGTTGTTATTGATAATGAAATATGTTATATGATGGGTAGTTTAGGAAATTTGCATATTTAAATTTAATAAATTTTGCACATGAATATAACTAATTAGTCCAGTTATCACCGAGAATGCAATTAAGGTCAATTTTTGTCTTTTAATCTTAACAATTTATATATACATTTTCTTCAATAAACTTGAATATTTAATCTTCATCCTTTAATGGAATCTCCAAAAGAAATGAAGCATTATTTTAGCAGTCGAATGAAAAAATTGCATTAAATCTTCAAAAATACTATGCCGGATAACAAAGGAACGACCGATGATATTCACAGGATGCATAAATCTACGAGATGCAAACCCCAAATCTGAGCGATTAATCACTATCAGTTTCTCAAACCAAAACTGAAATTTGTGAAATCAAGTTAACTCTAAGAATAGAAATAGACAAATAGTTATGAAACAACCTTGCGCGACAACCTTGTAAAACAAATGTAGAGAATGAGAGGCTCGAGATATTTGGGGATAAGATACAATATTGACGCTTCATTAAGCATGAATATCAAACAACCAAAATACAAAAACATAGAAGAAAAGATTATTAGAAACACACATGCATCGCTTTCATTGCTCTCATTCAAGACCATGAGCCTACAAATATAAAAACATATATAGCTACATGCATAATTAGGGAAACACAAATAAAGAATGTCTTTATAATCCCAAATTTTTGTAAACATGTTCAAAATGATTATGGAAATAATAGGAAAACATGCAAAAGTGTTGAGGATTAGTAAACATGGATGAGAGAAAAAAGACCAAAAAATAGAAATTTGTTAGAGATTTGTGAGATTGAAAAAATAACTGGTTGTAAACATGCTCAAAATTATTATGGAAATAATAGAAAAACATGCAAAAGTGTTGAAGATTAGCAAATATGGATGAGAAACAATAGACCTAAAAATAGAAATTTGTTAGAGATTTGTAAGATTGAAAAATCAACTAGAAAATAGTGAAAAAATGGGAAGGACTGACAATTTTCCAGTAACTTTATTTTTTTCCAGGAGCAAAGCTCCCACAAATAATAGCCTATCAGCTAAATTAGCTTGCTAACTTTATGGAAACTTCTAAATTAATCTCATAAGAATTTGTGGACAACCCATCCATGATTACAAAAAACCAAGAACAATAGTTTTATTTCATTACCATAATAATGGTGTCATTGTAGATCATTTCATCTCATAACTATCAGTGTGTACTATCATATTTGGGTGAATAATTAGGTGTCCTCTTGCCTTAGTTATATTAGAAAAAAAATATTGTTGTATTTTCTTAGTGAAATTGGTCATTACAAAAGTACACCATAAGTACATCAAGTATAAAGTATAAATTACATCATATGATACAAAGAAGACCATAAGGTTGAATCCTCAAACATAAATTAGCACTATTGTGTGCATTCATGTCTCCTTTAGCCATCGCACTACTCTCCATCTGTTGTGCTCCAGACGAGAATGTGATCCAAGTGATTTTACTGCCCAACCATAGAGTGGTTATCTCCCTCGATGTTCAACCTGCACATTGAGTGTGTCAACCCTGCCCAAGGAACCTAGCAACTTGGAACTGATAGGTCGGATGGATCTAATACACCTATGATATTGTAGTAACTAAACACTGATGTGGCAAGGAAATGGTACAACAACCAATTTATGCACAGTAAAATATGCAATGAGCTTTGGCCAAAGCATTTTAACCATATTCTTCTGATAGAAATAGGCATACATGTGAGAAAATTAATATTCCTACCCTTCTGTGATAAATTCCACATTCAACATTCTTCCATTGAGTTTTCAAACTTACATGCAATGAAGGGAAACAATCACTCATCAAAGATGAAAAATTCACTAAAATACATAACCTCAAGCATACTACTAACATTATTCTATTAGATAAAACACTTCAGCCATTTACATTCTAAAATTTAATCACTACAAAACACAAGCCAACCTACAGATTCTCTTAGTCATACAACACATCACCAATATTATTATTAAGCTATATATGTAGAAGTGTGAATATAGTTCAAATACTTCCCATTAAACACTAAGAGGCCCATTTGTTTCACAAAATTCGTGTATGCTGGAATAGCCAATTCTGGAATTCTACTATTCTGAAAATGAATTCTAGAATATGGGCTGGACCCGTTTGGTTCACCCAGAAGATGACTGAGAAGATGCATAAGAAATTTTAACTATTTATTTCTTAATTTTTTAAATAAGGTGTGTATATGTGTGTATATATACACACATACATCTATGTATATATACATGCATGTATACACATATACACATGTGTGTATATACATACATGCACACATGTGTGTATACACACATACACACATATACAATACACATATACACACATATATGGGTATATATACATACATGTATATATACACATATACACACACATATATAAATTCACACATGTATGTGTGTATATATACACACATACACATATTTGTGTATATATACACATACATGTGTGTGTGTGTTTATATACACATGTGTGTATATCTACACACACATGTGTGTGTGTATATATATATATGTGTGTGTGTGTGTACACATATACACATATATAGACATGTGTGTGGGTATATATACACACATGTGTATACACACACATGTATATACACTTGTGTATATATATATATATATATATATATATATACACACATATATACACATACACATACATATACACACATGTGTAAAGCTTAAATTTGGTTTTATAAAAATTGGAATTGGAATAGCCAATTCCAATTCCACCTATTTGGGTGGAAGATGCATATTCCCATTTTGGGGCAAAATTGGAATTTGAAAATTCCAATTCTAATTTTTTAAGATGGACACAAACATGGAATTGGCATTATCCGAAATTAGATAATGTCAATTCCAGTCTAATTTCGTGAAACAAACGGGCCTAAAAATGTCTTAACTAATTGTAAGTTTTAACTAATTATAAGTTTTCACATAAGTACATTGTTAATGTATAAGATTGCTAAACCCAGTCAACAAAATAAATGACAAATGATTATTTCAGAAATTGAATACTTGTATGACATTATGCAATAGATATTAATCAACATGTGGTTCTAAAAAACAATTTAATAGTTTGAGTACCTAAACATATAAACATAATTATGAAGTAAATTTTGATATAATTTTTTTGCATCTCTTCCCATCTTTGCAACTTTGCCACCCAAACTTCCTTTTGAATTCCTTCCATGGCGGAAATTGTTGGGGGGAACCTCCCCCATCCCGGAGACCCTATTCCCAAACTTCTCTCTGATTCTGGGACAAGTACTTAAGATTCCCTGCCACTTCCTGCCCCCAAGGCTGACTGGAAAGGTGTGTTGGTTGGGACCCAGGTTGAATCGGACCCCACCTTAACGCTTGCTAGCTTTATGGAGGAAGGCACAAATATCACTCTCCCTGACTCTATTGTGGAAAAAATATGGTGGAACTTAATCTGGCTCTGGTCGGGCATTTTTTCAACTTTCGTCCCTCCTTTGACATTGTTCGAAAATGGGTGGGAAACCACTGGAAGCTTAAAGGTAGTGTTGTGGTATCTGCAATTCTAGGGGGACCTCTTCCTCTTTCGGTTCACGACTATGGAGGACCTCTCTTTTTCTCTTTCTAGTGCGTGGCTATATGGCAAACATCTCCTCACCCTGGCTTAGTGGAAGCTGGGTTTTGACCCTTCTACAGATCTCAGCATGATGATGCATGTCTGGGTCTACCTCCCCAGGCTACCCCTGGAGTTTTGGGATGAATAGGTGTTCAAATGAATTAGTAACTCCTTTGGGCACTACATCTCGGTGGATTTGGTAACCCTCTCCAAATCCCATCTGGTTTTTGCTCGCTTCTATGTAAATGTGTCTATCAATAAGACTCTCCCCAACTTTGCGGTCTTGAAATCTAAGCTAGGTAAATGGACAGAAGATATAGTCTATAAGAATGCTACCCTTTTCTATGAATGTTTCAACTCCAAAGGCCATACCAGGAAGGATTGTAAGGAATCAAGAAGGCCCAAGCTTAAGTTAAATAAAACGGTTCCAAAGACGCAAGCTACTGAGGTAATTGGCACCCACTCTTCCTAGGGGCCTATCATCTCATCCCCAATAGTGGAGGCCTCCCACACGAAGGCTTTGGGGGTGCCTGAGTTACTGGGTTGTGGGATCACAATAGTGTCAGTTGCTGACCTGTTTGGTCTGGAGGATGGTAAAATACCCTAGGGAAAGGAGCAGGGAACTGATGAGGTGAACCTGGTTAGCACCGAGAAGGAGACCAAGCAATGTATTATCCTAGATCCTATAGTCTCGTAGATGGAACACAACATCTCTGATACTACCAGCATGGAGATGAAGAATTTACAAGGTACCAGCCCAGGTTTGACACTCTTGCAGATGAAACTCAATGTCTCTGTGCTTGCAAGAAACACATATTTGGGCTCCTCATCTCCTCGTGTGGTGGAAGTTGTTCTCAACCCCATGGCCTTTGGTTCCCCAGTTATAATCGGCTACTCCACACCTATTGGGACCCTGAAGAGAAGGGGACGTGAATGGAAAACTCAACAAAAGAAGACAAGGCCAAAAAAAATTGATGTTGTGGTGGACACCAAGCCTGGTCGGTTGACGGACAGAGCTAGAAGACAAAGAAGTACGATAAAGGATATTGTTGTAGGAAGGAAGCAAACCCTGGATCTCAACCAAAAAGGTAAGAAATGATTGTTCTATCATGGAATATAAGCGGGCTCAATAACCCTCAAAAACAACTCATTGTCAAGCAATATATTTTTTATTATAAGATTGACATTCTTTTAATCCAAGAGCTTAAAATGTCCTATGATAATTTTGAGGTGTTGGTGGGACGGCTATGGCCTGGGGCCATTTTTCTCTACTCTAAGTCTCAAGGGGCCTTGGGCATTATTTCCACTCTCTGGAACCCATCCAAGGCCAGGGGTGATGGTCACAGTTTCTCCTACCATCACCTAGTAGTATCCTTCACCTCCTTGAAGGATGCTTGGCTCTTTTATAACATATATGCTCCTAATACCTGTCAGGGGAGAAGGGGGGTTTGGGAAGAACTAAATATGTCTTTCTCAAGTCTCCAGGATTCTAAACTCATGGTGGCAGGAGACTTTAATTCTCCTTTGTTCCCTTCTGAAAAGTGCACAGGCAATATGGACTACACTGACAACATGGGAGACCTGGCTAGCTTTGTCTACGTTAATGGTCTTTATGATGTTGAGCTAAGGGGTACCCTTTCACCTGGACCAATAATAGAAAAGGGAATCTTCTCATCCAGGTCAGCCTTTACCGTGTCTTCCTATCCTCTTCCTGGGATTTGGGGGCGGCCTCCTCTTTGGTTGCACTTCCTAGGATGACTTTAGATCATAACCCCCTCCTTAAATGCATGGATGTGTGATACCCATGCCCTACACCTTTCAGATATGAGATTATGTGGGCCTGCCACCTAGGCTTCCATGATAATATCCAATAGTGGTGGTCTACCCTGATCAAAGGCTCAGCCATGTTTAGGGTTGCTTCCAAGCTTGAGCTCATTAGAGTAGTTATCAAAGGTTGGAGCAAATTCACCTTCGGAGACATATTCCATACGAAGAAGGCCTTTTCTGAGAAACTTGAAGTTCTTCAAGGGAAAATGGCAGGGGGTGATCTGTCAGGCGAACTGCACATTGAGGAAGAAAACACTAGGAGTTGTTGGAAGGCGACCTTAGCTAATGGGTATGTGCACCAAGTTGTGAACCAAAAAAGTGGACACATCTTTAAAAAAAATTCAAATTTCATATAACCCATTCGGGTTATTGAAAATTTGAAATTGTTCTAGGCTTGGTAACCAAGCCTAGAAAATATTATAAAAAAACTCAATCTATCTAAGAACCCAATTGGGTTCTAAAAATCAAAAAGTACTTCAAATCCCGATCAGGTTTTGAAGAAGTAAAAATTATGCATTTATTCTCCATAACCCGATCGGGTTATGAAGAAATTAAAATAGGCTTTTCTCTGGAAGCCATAACTTCCACATACAAAGTCTGATTGACTCCGTTCAAAAAGTGTAGGAAATATCTTGAGACGATCTAACACATGATTAACCTACAATCATCTTTAGTCATCAACATTTTTTGTTCCATCCATTTGAATCAAGTAAGGTATAAATAAGTACTCATTATTGCCCATACATGCAACACATAGGAAAATCAGTATGCTCTCTCTCTCTCTCTCTCTCTCTCTCTCTCTCTCTCTCTCTCTCTCTCTCTCTCTCTCTCTCAGAGAGAGAGAGAGAGCATACTGATTTTCCTATATGTTGCATGTATGGGCAATAATGAATACCTATTTTATACCTTACTTGATTCAAATGGATTGCAGAGAAAATGTTGATGCCTAAAGATTATTGTAGGTTAATCATGTATTAGATTGTTTCAAGATATTTCCTACGCTTTTTGAATGGAGTCAATCGGACTCTGTATGTGGAAGTTATGGCTTCTAGAGCAAAGCCTGTTTTAGTTTCTTCAAAACCTGATCGGGTTATGGAGAATAAAATGCATAAGTTTACTTATTCAAAACTTGATCGGGTTTTGAAGTACTTTTTGCTTTCTAGAACCTGATCGGGTTATTTGAAATTTAGAAACTTGATCAGGTTATGGCTTGGGAAGAGCTTTGGAAAATGACCCAAAGGCTTGGAGGCGCATTTTCCCTCCATTTTTGTTCTTTTAGACATTTTTTCATCTTGTAAGATGAATTCTGGACTTTATCTTCATTAGGTTTACAATTTTTCAACTAGGTAGCTCTATAATTTTTACCATAATCTCATACGTCTTCTTAGCTGTCTAACCATATAAATTTTTCTATTTTTGGACAACATTAGCATAGTAAACTTTTATTTTCTTTACCAGTGTCTTGATTGTCCTCACAGACATGTCTACCATTTTTTTAATAACTTTTCATATACTAAATAAAATTACATATTATTGTTTTACACTTGATTCTATACACTTTTTTAAAAAAAAGTTTTCATTTTCAATTATTTTGATACAAGTTATGCCTAGCGCACGAACAAGTACCAAATTTTTTCAGGATGTGATCACTTCAAAAAATCACAGAAAACAAAATACTCATTAGAAAATTACAAAAAAATAAACAACTTCTAGATCTCACTCTTACCTATCATCCTACCAAAGGGATTTAAAAAATACCGAATATAACTATATCTTTTGTACCACGCACGGAAATATGTATGTTATGTTTTTCCACAAAAATTAGGAACATGGTTTTGTGCGTGCAAGGTTTGACCCTCTTAATCTTATCATTTTTTTAAAACTTTACTTCCTGTATATGCTATTAGAGTTTCTACAATTCAAGAATTGAGATGTACTCCTAACAATAATCTGAATCTGGAAAATCTGATAGGCAGACTCACTGCATTTGAAATGTCAAATTATGAT
>MU225929.1:3629465-3640328 GCA_018584345.1 Thuja plicata
AAGACCAGATGACAAGAATGTCATCGGTACTAAATGGATATTCAGGAATAAGCTGAATGAGAATGGAGAAGTCACAAGAAACAAAGCAAGACTAGTATGCAAGGGGTATGCACAAGAGGAAGGTATTCACTATGGAGAGACCTTTGCACCCATTGCTAGGCTAGAAGGTGTAAGAATACTACTTTCTTATGCTGCATATAAAGGATTCAAGGTATATCAAATGGATGTCAAGTCTGCATTCCTAAATGTAATACTTGAAGAAGAGGTATACATTGAGCAACCAGAAGGGTTTGTAGATCCAGACAAGAGAAACATGGTATGTAGACTTCATAAAGCCTTATATGGATTGAAACAAGCTCCCAGAGGCTGGTATGAAAGACTTCATTCCTATCTAATAAGTATTGGATTTGTAAGGATTAGTGAAAACAATAATCTTTATTTAAAGGAAGATATTGATGCTAACACTTCGATTGCTGAGATATTTGTTGATGACATCATATTTGGAGGCAATGATATGCTATGAAAATCATTTGCTAATGAGATGAGAAAAGAGTTTGAGATGTCTATGTTTGGAGAGATAAAGTTCTTTCTTGGTCTACAGATCATGCAACAATGTGAAGGTATTTTCATTACACAGTCCAAATACATTAAAGAGGTCTTGAAAATATTCAAGATGGAAGATTCCAAACTAGTTGGAACACCGATGGCTACTGGATGTAAGTTGAAAAAGGAGGACAAGACAACAGAGGTAAATCAGACTTTGTACATATCAATGATTGGAAAACTCATGTATGTTGTACACACTAGACCAGATATTGCACATGCAGTAGGAATAGTTGCAAGATCTTCTGCTAACCCCAAGGAATCACATATGACTATTGTGAAAAGAATTTTAAGATATATGAAGAATAGTGAGGAATATGGCTTATGGTATAGAAGAGAAGTCAAATTTAAACTTAAGGTGTTTACCGATGCTGATTGGGCTGGAAATCTTGATGACCGAAAGAGCACAACTAGAAGAGCATTATTTATGGGTGATAGACTTGCCACATGGATTAGCAAGAAGCAAGGACGCATCTCTCAATCTACTGCAGAAGCAGAGTATGTTGCTGCTCCTGCAAATTGCTCAAATATTGCATGGATGAAACGGTTACTGGAACTTAGAACTAGTAATTATCTATTGTGATAACACCAGTGCAATAAACATTTCCAAGAATCCAGTCATGCATGCTAAGACTAAACACATTGCTATCAAGTATCTTTATTTGAGAGAACAAGTTCAAGCAAAGGAAGTGGCACTTGAGTATGTGCAATCCAAAGAACAATTAGCTGATATTTTCACCAAGCCACTGCCCAAGGATACATTTGAGTACTTGAGAAAAATACTAGGGATCAAACCCTTGTCTACTAGTCATTAAAATGACTAAAGGCTGCATTAGCCTACATATTATCATAATATCATTAATGTTGGTGCAAGAAAAGAGATGAACTTCAAGGCTACATCTATATACATATAGGTATATATCAGCACCGAGCACCAGAGCATATTGCTGATGGATAAGGGAAATTCAAGGAATATATTATGGATGGAGAGAAATGAGTGTTTGACATGAATGTCAGATATTTGTAAAATATTTGTTTGGCATTGTTGTCAAAGGGAGAGAAATTATCCATATTATCATATCTTTCTGGAAAGGGAAAAGAGATTATCCACTATCACATTACTCCAACAGGGAGAGATTATATCCTTAGGGATGTTGGTTTATGTGGAGTCTGATCAGTCCTCAAGTGGGAGATTGTTATATTATGGTGACTCGTCAGGAAAGTGATTTACCTTTCTGCAATGTGTGGGGTTCAGGGCATCGCCCCAAGCGGAGGTTTGGGGGCAGTAGCCCCCGAGTCTGGGGGTTCAGGGTTAGAGCCCCCGAGAAAAAAAATTTGAGTCTTATTTTGGCTAATTTCTTGACCGATATGTTCTAACCCTAAAGCGGCATATATTTTGTATAAATTGGCTTAGGGTTAGGGTTTCATTATTATGTTGTATGTTTTATGACGGTATTGAGCTTTAAGGGATCTACGCATTAAGATCTTATTGTAATAACTAGATAAGAATAATATTGGACTTTGTTGTTTGGTGGACGTAGCCCAGGGATTGGGTGAACCACGTTAAATCTTTGTGTCATGTATTATCTTCTAGTTTGGTTTATTATTCTCTGTTATAGATTATATTTATGCATGTAACTGTTATTTCTACCTTGTTAATCCTAACAAGTGGTATCAGAGCTACGGTTGTTTTTAGTTATCCTCTACAAAAAGGTCTCACGGTTGAGTGGGAGTCTCATGGTCAAGTGGGAGTTATGGCAGATGAGGGTAGGCTGAAGGTTGAAAAGTTTAATGAGCTGAACTTTTAGTTATGGAAAATGCAGATGGAGGACTATCTCTATCAGAAGGATTTATGGCAACCTTTGGAAGGAGTGTCCAAGAAAGATCTAGCTATGTCTCAAGAGGATTGGAATACTCTAGATAGAAAGGCACTAGGCAGCATTTGTTTATGCCTAGCTCAATCAGTGTTGTTTAATATTACAAAATCAATAACAACTAAAGAGCTAATGGAATCCCCAGCAAAGTTGTATAAAAAGCCTTCCGCTTAGAATAAGGTATTTCTTAAGAAGCATTTATTTAATATGAAGATGGTAGAAGGTGGGTTAGTGGCTGATCATTTAAATGAGTTTAATAGAGTTACTAGTCAATTATCCTCTATGAATATTAATTTCGATCAAGAAATTAGGGCTCTCTTGATTTTGTGTTCTTTGCCAGAAAGCTGGAATAGCTTGATAATGGTTGTTAGTAACTTTGTTTCTAATACGAACACCCTAAAATTTGATGATTTTATTGGTGTTATTCTAAGCGAGGAAATTTGTAGGAAAAGCTTAGGTGTATCTACATCAGGTAGCGTGTTGAATGTAGAAAGCAGAGGCAGAACAAGAGATAGAGGAAACAACTTTGGAAATCATGGGAAATCATGAGGGAAGTCAAAGGGAAAGAGGTCTCAATCAAGAGGACCTAGTGACTATTGGTACTGTGGAAAACTAGGTCATAAGAAGAAATATTGTTGGTCTCAAAAAAATAAAGAAGGAGACAAACAAGAAGGCAATAAGGAGGCAAATTTGGTAAGTAATAAATTTGACGATGATGTTTTGGTCCTTTCCCTTGAAAATGTTGATGATTCATGGGTTCTAGATTCAAGGGCTTCTTTTCATGCTACACCCCATAAGAGTTATTTTATTGATTATTTCCAAGGTGATTTTGGGCTAGTTTATTTGGGAGATAATGAACCTTGTCAAATTGTTGGGAAGGGAAGAATTAAGATTAAGTTGTAGAATGGGAATCATTGGCTACTACAAGAGGTAAGACATGTTCCAAGGCTGAGTAGAAATTTAATTTCAGCAGGGAAACTAGGTGATGAGGGTTGCACAGTTACTTTTAATGATAAAAATTGGAAGGTCTCAAAAGGTTCATTAGTAGTAGCAAAAGGTGTGAAAGTAGGCACCTTATATCTTTGTACAGGAAATATTGTTCCTTCTACTTTAATTGTTACAAAGAAAAATGAATGTTCATGAACAGTTGCTGCAGTTGAGCAGGTTGAACATGAAATAGTTGTTGTGGATACAAAAACAACACTATGGAACAACAGAATTGGGAACATGAGTGAGAAAGGTATGAAATCACTTCACTCAAAGAAAGTTTTACTAGGTCTGAAATGTGTAAATTTAGATTTTTGTGAAAGTTGTGTGTATGGGAAACAAAAGAGAGTTAGTTTCTTGAAGGGTGGGAAGGAAAAAAAAGATGATAAATTAGAGCTTGTGCATATAGATTTATGGGGGCTAGCTCATGTATCTTCCCTTGGTGTCTCTCGGTATTATGTTACTTTCATTGATGATGCAACTAGGAAAGTATGGATTTATTTCCTTAGGCAGAAATCTAATGTGTTTGAAACTTTTAAGAAATGGAAAAGCTTGGTTGAAAATGAGACTGGTAAAAGATTAAAATGTTTTAGATCTGATAACGGTGGTGAGTATTGCAAAAAATAATTTGAAGATTATCGTTCCTCTAATGGTATCCGTAGGCAGAAAATGGTCCCAAGAACTCCACAAGAAAATGGAGTGGCTGAACACATGAACAGGACAGTAATGGAGTGTGCAAGGACTATGAAATTGCATGTTGGGATCCCCTTAAACATGTGGGTAGAGGCTGTAAATACTAATTTTTATTTAATCAGCAGAGGTCCCTCTACTCCTTTGGGTTGTGGTATTCCAGAGGAAGCATGGACTGGTAAGAAGGTAAGTTATTCTTTTCTTAGAACCTTTGGTTGTGAAGCATTTGCATATATAGATTTTGAAAATAGAACCAAGCTGGAAGCAAAATCAAAGAAATGTGTATTTATTGGATATGGCATTGATGAATTTGGGTATAGACTTTTCAATTTTGAAAATCGTAAAATTGTAAGAAGTAGGGATGTCATATTCAATGAGAAAGTGTTGTACAAAGATCTGTTGTGACAACATGAGAAGAAAGACACTGATTATGTAGAGTTGGATGATACTCCAAAAGATAATGTTCCAGTAATTCCTTATGCTCTGCAACAACAAATACCACACACCCCAGTGAATGTTAGATGGTCAACAAGGCTAAGTAGACCTCTAGATAGTTTTCACCTTCCTTGTATTCTATTTTATTAACTAATGGTGGTGAACCTGATTGTTATAATGAAGCTATGCAGGTGGATACAAAGCTTTAGTGGGCGTCTACAATGACAGATGAAATGGACTCCTTGCTGAAAAATTAGACTTGGGATTTATGTAAGTTACCTGTAAGTAAACAAGCTTTGCAGAATAAATGGTTTTATAGGTTGAAAGAAGAAGATGGAGGTAAGAAAATATTTAAAGCTAGATTAGTCGTAAAAGGATTTGCACAGAAATATGGTATTGATTTTGATGAGATATTTTCTCCAGTTGTTAAAATGACTTCTATTCGTATTGTTTTAAGTATTGTGGCTACTGAAAATTTTCATTTAAAGCAGCTTGATGTTAAAATAGCTTTTCTTCATGGTGATTTGAATGAAGAATTATATATGGTACAGCCACAAGGATTTGAGGTCAAGGGTAAGGAGAGTTTAGTGTGCAAATTGTAGAAAAGTTTATATGGATTGAAGCAAGCACCTCGACAATGGTATATTAATTTTGATACTTTTATGAATGAGAATGGATACACTCAATGTAATTCTGACCATTGTGTTTATTTCAAGAGGTTAAATGAGGACAGCTACATTATTTTATGTTTATATATTGATTATATGCTTGTAGCTGGGTCTAACATGGATCATATTAAGGGGTTGAAACAACAGTTAGCAAAATATTTTGCTATGAAGGATTTGGGGGAAGCAAAACAAATCCTTGGTATGAAAATTTGTAGAGATAGGAAGAACAAAAAATTAACTCTATCTCAGGCTAATTATGTTGAAAAGGTGTTGCAAATATTCTCCATGAAGGACACCAAAGATGTCACTACACCTTTGCCTAGTCATTTTAAATTTACTAAGGAGATGTGTCTAAAGACACCAAAAGAAGAGGATAAAATGGTCAAGATACCTTATGCTTCAGCTATAGGGAGCTTAATGTATTCTATGGTATGTACTAGGCCATACATTGCACATGGAGTGGGAGTTGTTAGCAGGTATATGAGTCACCCTGGGATTGAGCATTGGAATGCAATCAAATGGATTCTCAAATATTTGAGAGGTACATCTAATAAGTGTTTACACTCTGGGGGATCTACTACTACTGTTCATGGCTATGTTGACTTAGACTTGGCAGGAGATATAGATACCTGGCGGAGTACTACAAGTTATGTATTTACTGTTGGTGGGATAGCAATGAGTTGGATTTCTCAATTACAAAAGGTGAATGCTTTATCCACTACAGAGGTAGAGTATGTTGCTACTACTGAGGCAGTCAAGGAGATGATATGGCTTCAATTCTTCATAGAAGAATTGGGACATCCACAGGCGGATAACTATCTATGTTCAAACAACCAAAGTGTCATTCATCTTGTGAATAATTCTACTTTACACTCAAAGACAAAGCACATACAGTTGCGGTATCATTTCATTCGATCAGTTTTGGATGATGGGCAGTTAAAGCTGGAAAAGATTCATACAGATGATAATCTAGCAGATATGTTTACCAAAGTTGTAACAAGGGAGAAGCTAAATTCTTGTTTAGATTCGGTTGGTCTTCTAGATTGAATAGACTAATAGAACAATAGAGTCTAGGAAGGTTGGATCTAGTGAGAGCTTCACAGGGTAGTGGTTTAGCTATAAGATCAGTCTCCAAGTGGGAGAATTGTTGATTTATGTGGAGTCTAATCAGTCCCCAAGTGGGAGATTGTTATATTATGGTGACTGATCAGGAAAGTAATTTACCTTTTTGCAATGCGTGGTGTGATTTTTTGAGTCTTATTTTGGCCAATTTCTTGACCGACATGTTCTAACCCTAAATTGGCATATATTTTGTATAAATTGGCTTAGGGTTAGGGTTTCATTATTATGTTGTATTTTTTACGATAGAATTGAGCTGTGAGGGATCTGCGCATTGCGATCTGATTATAATCACTAGATAAGAATATTATTGGACTTTGTTGTTTGGTGGACGTAGCCCAGGGATTGGGTGAACCGCGTTAAATCTTTGTGTCTTGTGTTCTCTTCTAGTTTGGTTTATTATTCTCTGTTATAGATTATATTTCTGCATGTAACTGTTATTTCTGCCTTGTTATTCCTAACAAGAGAGAGAAATTATATGGAAAGATTATACAAAGGGAGAGTTGCTGACAAGAGAAAAAGACATCAAAAGAGAAGAACAGTCAAGGGAGAGAAATTGACACAAGGAGAGAACACAACACATTAGAAGAAAGAGAGCTGTAAGAATCAAAACTAAGCTAAAATAGAGCTTACTGATGGTTAGACATTTATCGGTTATCAGAACAAAAAGATTGGTAGTTTGATGAATCTCTACTATTGTATTTTATATTGTATTAGAAATAGTATAGTGTGATAATATAGTATGTTGCCATCAATGCCAAAGGGAGAGATTGATGACATGTAACTGATTGAATGTTTGATAATGTTAAGTTGAAGATAATGCAAGGCATTAAATCTGTTAATGTATTGTATTTTCATTGATGTCAACTTGATATCATCTGTACGGTCATGTACATAATGCCAAAGACTTCAGAAAACCAAAGGAACAAAGGTTATGCTTTCAGCAATATATAAAAATCAAGTATTCACTAAGTGACAAACAACACCGATGGAGTGCACACCGATGGACAGAGCAAAGAAGAACAGTCACAGTGATACCCGACGATCAGAAGTATAGTGTTTCCCAACAAAGAAAAACCACAAGATGCCCGACAAGCAAAGTCAGAAGGTTGCCCGACAAGCTAAAGATAGTGTTTCCCGGCGAGTAAAATTCCAATGATGCCCGACAAACAAAGATCATGAAGCTAACTAGAGTCTCACTGATGGAACTATCAGTTGTCACTAACAACTAACTGCAATGGTGACCGATAGAATAGAGAGTTCAGAAAATGACAAAATATCTAGCTGGTAGAGCTAAAAATAGACTTAACTGGTTGTCTACTTTATTTTATTCGACCAGAGATAAGTGATTGATTTAAATATGATTTGTACAGTTGGCAAGAAGATATCTACAAGACAAATCAGGAGTTATGCTTTAAATATAATTGGCTGGATTGTTTTTCACGCCAAGAATCAAGAATCAAGAAACAATGAATATTGTGTCTATATAAGAGACAAGCTTAATTCATTTACGAATGGGATTAATGGGAGTGAATAGAATGAGGATGCTGAAGAGAAATTGATGAAGAAAAACTTCATGCGGTCCTGATCAAACAAGCTGAAGGAAGAGCAAAAGAGTTCTGTAGACACTGATGAATAGTGAGCACAACATCACAGAGCAGAAAGTATGGAGCACAAAGATTAATTGATACATTGGTCAGAGAGGTAATGTACTTAAATAGATCTGAAAATATGCAATTTAAAGTTGCAATATGAATGGGTCATAGTGTTTTAGTTTAACCATTGAAGCATCAAGTCTCTTAACCGATCAGGACTTAACAGTCTTCTATATATTGAGGTACATCTCAAGGAGTTCCAAAAAAGTTGATTCGTGAAAGTAGCATTGGACTTGCCCGATACCTATTGATAGTCTAAGAAGGATGATGATTCAAGGATGGTAGCAATAAATGTCTGATACTTAGTGACAACCTCTACGTATAAAATCCTCTAACAAGGTCGCACTTAACAATGTGTTTGTTGTATGCACCCTAAAATTGTTGCCTAGACTTTGGGCCCCATTTTATCAATTTTCTGAATCAATGCTTTGGAATATTTTCAATTCAAATCAATTTCCTTGATCAAATTGTAATTAATTCAATTATTTCAATATTTCCAAAGGTTTGATCATTTTTATCTAATTAAAAGATTTAGTTTTCTTTTTAATTAAATAAAATTTATCTTATTTAATTAAAAGATTTAATCTCTCTTTTAATTGAATAAAAGTTATCTTATTTAATTAAAGTAAATTTCTCCCTTTTAATTAAATAAAATTCCTCTTATGTAATTAAATTCAATTTGCCCCATTTAATTAAATAAAATTCTTCTAATTTATTTAATTGAAAGAAAACTCCTCTTTTAATTAAATAAATAAAAATCCCCACTTAAAGCACTTTGTTTGTTGAAAAGGGCAATAAATTAAATTAAAATCCCTTTTTCTTCACATCTTCCTAAGTGGTGGGATTTTTGCCTCTTAATTATAGCCTTTGATTTTTGCCTCTTAATCTCTACCGTCCATTGCTCTTTAAAAGGAAACCTCTCCTTCTCATTTGAGAATCACTTTTTTTATGCATTGTTATGCTGTAGGTTTGGAGAGCAATTTTGGAGGAGGATTTGAGCACTTGAGCTTGGATATTGCAACTTCTCTCTTCTTGTCTTCTTCTTCTTGCATCCATGGCTATTCATGTAGATTAGATTCATGTTTATTTTCATAGATTAGATTTGCATATTTCCTTTCATAGATTAATCATGCATTGTTATCATTTAGATTAATTTCTTTTCATGCATTATTATCATATAGAGTAGATCTTATTTTCATGCATTGAATCTCTTATTTCATGGTGTACTTGCATGGGCACTAACTAGGTCAATCTGGGGGCCTCCATTACACACCTTTGCACTTCATAACTAGAGAGCTATGAGTCAATATTTGAGGCCTCATTCTTGAGCAACCTTGGATGGAATGATTCATAGAAGTGTGTCAACATTTTAGCACACATTTTTGGCGCCCACCATGGGGCAGAAGATTCTTTTTCTGTCACATATCTATTTTTAGCAATTTATTTTCACATTTTCAAATTTTTTATCTTTTTTGTACTTGTTGTTTTTTTCTGCAGAGTTTTCTGCGTGACATTTTGCAGGTTTCAACGCGAGATTTGACAGGTTCTGAGTTTCCTCACATGGCATAAAGTACTTCCTCGCACAACCCAATGTGAATCTTCATGCAAAATCTAGCACCAGGCTAGATCTAACTGGTTTGCATTTATTTTTGTATCAGTTTGTTTATGTGCACTCCCTCGCACGGGACTATGCATTTCCTCGTGTGAGACAACATTTCCTTGCACGGCCCTATGTACTTTCTCACACCGCTCTGTCTGTTACCTCACGTGAGATTCTATCCTAAGATCTATTTTTCATTTGATATATCTTTGGATCTCATTTTTTCATGCTAACCACTAATGTTTAGTGTTTCTAGTGGTTTGTGATTTGTGATTTGTTGTTGTTGTTGTTGATTTGGACTTGCTTGGATAAACAACAAACGATTCGTGTTGCATTGGATTTGAGGTATTTTGTTGATCTCTATAACATTTAGATTTTGAGAATTAAAATAAACATCTCATGTGTCTAGCTTGAGTGTTTCTTGCTTTCATAGATCACATTTCTAATTGGTGCTCTAAAAATGGACCTAGATTTGCTTTCTTGCATATATGTTTCACACAGTAATTAGGCCCTATGAACACTATTTGTGGTGATCTTGAGAGAGTGGGATTCATTCACTTTTTTTACATGAAAATATCTTCTTGACGATAGATCCCCTTGTAGGTAGGGAAGGATTTTGTTTTTACCTCATTGGTCAACTTGGTTTGCGCTTCAACTTTTGGCAATACTTTCTCTCTTTGGGGGTGTATCATCTTAAAATGGAAGCACTTCCATGTTAAGAGTGGTTAGCCCTCCTTAGGGGATGTATTTTACCTCCATTACATCATCCCCCCATTTCTACATCACCCCCCCCCTAATTTTCTTCTCCTTATACCACTTTCAGGACTGATTTCTGCATTCTGGGTTGCAGGACTCTGTTTCTGGGATGCAGGGACAGGGTTGACCTCCTAGGATAGGGTTGACCTCCTAGGATAGGGTTGACCTCGGCCCTTCCCTAGGAATAGGGTTGACCTCGGCCCTTCCCTAGGACAGGGTCAACCTTAGCCTTTTCCTAGGATAGGGCTGATCTTGACCCTGTCCCAGGGTCCCAAACCCAGAGTCCCATAGTTTCCCAGTTGTCGGTCTTTGCAAAAAAGTTTCTTCCCGCTCTCGGGTCGACTGTTTCGGGCTCCGAATCATGGATTCCTAAATTATATTTAATATAGGTCCTCTCCTAGGGGTAAAGGCTTAAATAATTATTTAATTATCCTATGTAGGCCTCCTTAGAAGATTGTGCCCTAATTTCATATAAA
>MU225929.1:3645663-3657068 GCA_018584345.1 Thuja plicata
AAATAGTGGATTCATTTGTGTATTAACCCTTTGGGTTTGATCAAAATTAGATCTCCTATTTGTGTATTTGAGGGTGAAAGAAAGGAGCATCTTATCTTCCCTTAATCACAATCACAATTGCAATATATAATCAATCAAATTCAAGTAAATGTAAAGTGGGGTTAAGGAAATCAACACAAACAACAATTAACCAAAACTTTTTCATCTTTACACCTCCTAAACCAAGAACCCTATTTTTCTCCTTTACATTTTGGTGACATCTATTTTTTATGTTACAGGGGGATTGGTGTCATTTGTTGTTGTGTGAATATTGAATGAGGTGATTTCAAATTAGTGGGTCAATGAATCATGTTTTCTATGTTTTGGTGAGGTGAAGAGGCTAGAGGATTATGCTTTTTCCCTTTTGGGAGAATCAGAAAATTGGAACCCTTGAATCTGAACAAAGTCCCCATGTGGTCCATATTGTGAGTCTTCCTTGTTAGAGAGGGTTAACCGTAGTGTACATTCCCTTTATTGGGTAAACCACGGGCATAGAACCTCAAGCGGTAATAGCCAATTTTTCCATGGTAGTGACAACCGCTATATAAATTTTCTTGTGGAAGAAATCTCCATGGGTGTAGTTTCATGTGGGTTATTAGATCTCCTCAGCAGCTCCTGATTGATTAAATTCTCAGACTGTGTCAAAACCTCGGTGTGCCAAGATTGGATTTCACCCACTTGAGATTGCAAAAGTTGCAGAGTCAAGCCATTACTAAGAACCATAGTGCAACCAAATTTTTATTCTCTAGGACTATGTGCATGATTGGAAAACATTTGAGAACATACACAAGTAGCATTCTTATGGATTAGAATTACTATGACACTATCTATGTTCATGTGCAAGGTTGCTTTGCCCCTTGCTCATTGTTTGAAGATATTGATTGCTTGAACTCCCTAATTGTTGTCTTATGTGTTTGATTCATGATAAAATCTGTTAATGCATCTAGTTGGTCAATTAAAGCAATCAAAATCTGAGTTTTGTGTCCTTTCCTCACATGATAAAACTATTTCCTCACGTCGTTTGTTGTGTTTCTTCATGCGGCTATCTGTGTATCCTCGCGCAAAACTTTTCCAATTTGTTGTTTTACTATCATACCAATCTGAGTTTCCTCACACCGCTCTGTGCATTTCCTTGAGCGTCCCTACAAATCCTCGCATGAGATAGCATTTCCTCACGCAAAACTGCCCGTTAGTGAACTGTTGCTGTCATTTCTGAGCCCGTTTTAGCTTTCTATCCTGTCATTTTCAGTTTTATGGGTTGATCCAGGTCAGATTGGATTACTTACCCTGCTGTTAGAAGCTTGTTTAGCTTTGGATTCTTGCATTTTTACCTCTTGAATTAGCAATCTTTGATTTCACAAGTGACCTTGCTTGGCACTTGGTGAGATAGAAAATGTCCTTGCTGAAAAGATAAACCTTTAGATTCCTTGATAACACACCTGGAGAGTTTTGGTAGTCTCTTGTCCATCCACTTTCATACAATTTCAATCTCAATTTATATAATTTGGGTAAAACCATCCTCTTGGTCCACATGTGCTAGGGTATTCATCCAAATTTAAAGGGAACCTCTGTGGCAGTGTTGGCTTATCCCTATTTGCAATTTTCTATCTTATCACCTCTTTTTGGACAAGTTAATGCCTTTTCTATCCTAGTTTGGTACCAACATCTCTTAGGGTAATCCTATCAGCTAGTATTTTTTCTTTCATGCCAGTTACAACAAGATATCAAGGAAAATGACCTCAAGTGGTTTTTAACCAATTGCCCTTAGTACAAACTTTCCAAAGACATACAAAAAAAGGACCCATATTTGATCAATCGCCTAGGAATACTTCAGAAATTTGGTTTGATTCCAAGAGTCACCTTAGCGAGTTGGGTATCCCCTTAGCATCTTCTCACTCTTCTATGGATATGAGTTACACAATGACTCAAAGGGAGAGGGAAGCCATGGATAAACATTATGATGATTTCTTTGCAAGGAGTAGGGATGTTATTTCCTTCAGTGGTTCTTCTCATAATAATAGACCAACCTCACCCCTTATTTTGACAAGATATCTGGATGCACATCAAAGGGCTGAGAGAGAGAGAGAGGTAAGAGACATGTTTATGATGATGATTTGTCACAACATGAGAAACAAGGAGATGAGATTCATGATGCTCACATCAATAAAACTTATACCAACAACTTGTTTTAACATTCAAGACCAAGCTCACCTCTTAAAAAATCTACCAACTACATGAGTGACAGACTCAAGAGGATTGAGCATGAAAAGAAGGTATTCCCATATGAAAAAATTCATAAGCAAGAACAAATTAAATGTCTAGAGTTGGAGAAACAAGCTTTAATTGAAATGGAAAGGAAAGCCTTTCAAGAGGAGAAAGATAGGATCTTGGCTCGACAACTTCATGGTCCATTCAATCATATGCATATTAGTGGTGGAAACAGTTCTCCTCCATCTACTCCTCCTAGGACTCCAAGAAGTAGGATACATTCAAGATCACCATCATGATCTCCTAGTCCTAGAGGAAGAAGGGTTTCTAGACATGATCATCATAGGATAAAAACTCCTCCTAGGAGCACAAAGCCATCTTTACAATGTGCTCACTATGGTTCACAATATGGAGGTAGTAGCATGAGTTTTGATCGCACCTCCCAAGATTTCATGCACATGCAACAAGAACCATTTTTCAACAGTATGTGGAGAAGTATGTAAAGCAAAACCAGGATAAGATCCTAAAGAATCTAATCAATAATGGTGCTAGGGTCCCTTACAACTTTGATGTGGACAGACAGATTAAGAGACAAGATCCATCTCAAGAGGAGAAGATGGATGAAATGCAAAGACAAATAGCCAAGATATCTGCAACTAAGAATTCTTTCTCATTGGACTCGATTTGTCCTAATCCTTTTGATAAGAGTGTTGACATGAAGGAATTTCCTAGAAAGGTTGAAATTCCTAAATATGGAAAATATGATGGAAGTGGAGATCCACATGATCATGTGTGACAATTTTATACCACTAGTTTTGAGTTCCATCAAGATGATTCTTATCTCATGAGGTTATTTCCACGAAGTCTTAAGGGACAAGCAATAGAATGGTTTACTAAGATAACTCCTCCTGTTGAGACTTTCAAAGAGCTTGTGCACACATTTTTTCAACACTTTGCATACAATGTTTCAAGATATATCACTTTGTTGGACTTAGGTAGCTTAAAACAGAATCAAGGAGAGTCCTTTGTTACCTTCTTGCAAATGTGGAGACGAAAATGTTCTTGCTATTCTAGAACTATTCATGATAATGAAAAGATTGGCATTCTTGTTAGCAATTTGGTTCCCAAAATGTGATTTGAGGTTAAGAAAATGGTTTTTGATTCATTTGAAACCATGGTTGAGACTATATGCCAAATTGAGGATGTTTTGAAAGAACAAGATATTTTGACTAAACATGGAAATAACAACAAAAATGGTCAAAACAACAACAATGGTCAAAACAACAACAACTCTAACAAGGATAAAGGGAAGAACCAATATTGGAATAAGAACAAACAAGTGGTCAATGATGGAGTTGTGGATTCCTCCCAACATAAAGATCAACCTGTGTTACACTTATCTAGTATTGTTCAAGCTACCAAGATAAATGCACCCACTCAACAAGAAAGTAAGCCAAGTTACCAAGGTAAGCCCAAGAGTGAAAGACGTCAATTTACAAAACTTGGTGAGACATATGGGGAAATTTTACAAAAATTTATTGATAGCAATCTGGCACATCCTCTAGATGTAGCACATTTTCATATACCTAAAGAAAAACCATGGTGGTGGAAGGAGGACAACTTTTGCATATTTCATAATGGTATTGGACATAATGTTGAAAATTGCGAGAGACTCAGGCATCTCGTTCAAGATCTCATTGAGAATGGAAAACTTACATTAGATGGATTGAAAACCAACACTAATCACAAGGCATTCAAGGAACCTTTGCCCAAATATGAAAAGGGGGAGACCTCTAAAGCTAAGAATGGCAAAGATGAGATCAATTATACTTACATAGATGCTGAGAATACCATCAACATGCTTGAATTTGTGGAGGAAAATGTTAACATGATGAGTGGAAGAGATCCTTATGGTTATGATCTAGATGAAAAATATCCTCCTATTTTTGATAGAGAACCTATTGTGGTGCTAAGGGGTCCCAACTCTAGAAGGTCGTCTCAAGCCCTTAATGTTGTTACCTGAAGTCAAGGTCTTGTTGTCATTAAAGGACCCAATTCAAGCCAATCCAGTAAACCTAAACAAGTGACGTCTAAGCCTGTTACCTTGAAGCCATCTGTTAATCCTAAATTGAACTACAATCTTGTTGATCAGTTACAGAGAACACCTGCTCAGATTTCAATCTTTGAGCTCTTAGAGTTGTCTCCAAGATATAAACAAATCCTTGAGGATGCTTTGCGTACGGAAAATGTCCCCAACAACTTGGATATTGATCAATTCCAGAATATGGTTAATCACATTTCTAGTCCTCATTACCTTACATTTTCAGAAGATGATGATAAATATTTGATCCATCCACACAATCTTGCCCTTCATATTGAGGTCATGATCCATAGAACCCATGTTAGGCGTGTGTTGATAGATGGGGGTGCTGGGCTTAATATTTGTTCTTTTAGTCTTTTGAAAGAATTGGGTTATTCTGAAGAGGTTATAAATACCAGAAAGAGGATTACTATCAAAGCCTATGATGAGGCATAAATAAGTTACAAGGGGTTAGTCATCCTTCCTGTTAGGATTGGCCCTGTTCAAAAGGATATTTTGTTTCAAATAGTTGATGTTGGACCCCTTGCGTATAATATTTTACTTGGTAGGCCATGGATTCATGATATGCAAGAAGTGTCATCTACCTACCATCAATGTGTTAAGTTCCCCTACAATGGCATAGAGATTTGTGTACCTGGGGCTAACACTTTATCTATTAATTCAATTTCAGTAGGGGCTCATGTTCCCCTCAATAGAGAAGCAAAATATTTTGATGCTACTTTGGCTGAATGTAAAGACAAGCTTAAGACAATAGACCTTGGTATGGGGGGGGTATCAACTCAACTCCCTCACAACATTGCCAGTTTCACCTTGGTCTTATGGAAAACCTTCAAAAGAGATGAAGCCTTCCTCTTCAGCTATGACATTATTTGGCAAATTTGTAGAATCATCAATGCCTATTCAAAATGAGAAGGAAGAAACATTTGTTAGAGATTGGATCTATAGAGAAGAAAAGTATAAGCACAATGAGAACTTCTCTCTCTCTCCTAAGACTTATGGAAGAGGATATACCTTTGTCAATAAGATGGGCTATCCAGGTTATAGCCCTCTTAATCACAATTTGGATGCTAGGTCTGAACCTCTTAATCATGCTAAATTTGGATGCAAGTCTAAGAAGCCAGTTGGCCTAGGATTCAAAAATTGCAACAAGCGTACCAATCCTCTATTTGAAAAGTTGGATAGTGATGATGAACAAGAATGTGAACCTAATTTGACAAATCGGCAGGATATGTGTGAAGATTGGGTCCCTTCCACTACTCTCCTTTGGGGAGATTCAGATATTTTAGTCACCCATGCATCAGTTGCAACTTTAGAACAAGAGTCAAATATAGAAGATCCTTTGAGAGAGTGTCAACGAAAGAATCTTGTTCATTTAAAGGAAAGAGAAAGTGCTACTTTTGATAAAACTGGACCTTCAACATCATAATGTCTCAAGCCTTCATAGTGTAAGCATCCTATTCGCAGTTCAGATACCAGTTCTAATGAGTATGAATGGGACTCTTTTTTAGAGCCCTCAATAGTTGATAGAGATATTGATGTTGTTCACACTTATAGCTCTCTATTCAAGGTAGCCAATGAGTCACATGTAGGATTAGAGGTTTTTAACCCACATGTGGCCTTAGTGGATGATTCTTTGCTTGTTAGGATAAATCCTGATTTGGGTAGCTTAGAGGGATACTTGACAGACTCTGACTCTTCGGTCACTAGCAATGATATCATTCACATTTATAGCCTTGAACCAGCCATTGACTTACCTCTTGTTCATCCCGACCTTATTGATTGGTCCCAATACTATCAAGAACCTGAGCTTTTAACATTCCAAAATGATTACGAGATAGATTGTTATCTAAATGCCATTGAACTCATAGGCTCTTCCACCAGTGAACCAACTACTAGTATGACAGAGCCAGACATCAAGTACCTTAGTCACAAGATAAAGAGAAAAGAAAATCAAAAGAATAGGAGTTCTGATGGCAAAAACCACTGTGTGGCGGTGTCAAAACTGAAAAAAAAAAAAGTAAAAATAAATGGCATATCCAAGGATGAAAACCTCTCTAAGGTGCCTAAGGATGAGGTACTTGATTGTCTTCCTAGCTATTTTCAAGATCGATCTTCAGTGCTTATTGAGCCAACATAAGCAGTTAATTTGGGTACAAATGAGGCTCCATAAATAGTGCACTTGGCTGAGTCATTGTTACCAACAGAAAAAGAAGCTTACACTAAGTTCTTATAGAGCAAGAAAATCAATTTTGCATGGACTTATTTAGATATGCCAGGATTGGACATTAATCTTATTATGCATCACTTATCTATAGCTCCAAATGTCAAACTAGTTAAACAAAAATTGAGAAACATGCATCCTCACATAGCTCTTCTAGTCAAAGTAGAATTAGAGAAACTCCTTGGAGAAAAATTCATAAGAGATATTGCTTATGCTGAATGGATATCAAACATTGTTCCAGTCTTCAAACATGACAAATCCATTTGAGTTTGCATAGATTTTAGAGATCTCAATAGAGCATGCCCAAAGGATGACTTTCCACTCCCCAATATAGACATGATAGTGAATATGACTGTGGGCTATGAGATTTATTCTTTGATGGATGGTTTTTCTGGATACAATCAAATTAAGATAGCTCCTGAAGATCAAGAAAAGATTGTGTTCACTTGTGCATGGGGTACCTATTGTTGGAACATTATGTCTTTTGGATTAAAAAATGTAGGAGCTACCTATTAATGAGCTATGACAACTATTTTTCATGACATGATGCATAAAAACATGGAAGATTATGTGGACGACACCTTGGCCAAGTCTAAACAAAGAGATACGCACTTAGATGATTTGGAAGTCATTCTAGATTGCATGGAACAATTTCAACAAAGGTTAAATCCTAAAAAGTGTGCATTTGGAGTCACCTCTGGAAAATTACTTGGATTCGTCATTTCAGCAAAAGGAATAGAGGTGGACCTTGAAAAATTTCAAGCAATCATTGATATGTCACCTCCTAAAAACATTAGTCAAATGAGGAGTCTTCAAGGACATCTTCAATCTATAAGGAGATTTATTTCACAATTGGCAGATAGAGCTCAACCTTTCAATAAGAATATACATAAGGGAGTCAAATGTATTTGGAATGAGGATTGTCAAAAGAGCATAGATCAAATCAAGAAGTACTTGGAAAATCCTCCTATTTTAATGCCTCCTATCCCAAGGAAACCACTTATTTTATACATTTCAGCGACATAATCTTCCTTGGAGGCATTACTGGCTCAACTTGATGAAAATGGGAAAGAAAGAGAAATATACTACATCAGTCGTACTCTTGATTCATATGAAGTTAATTACACTAGCATTGAGAAATCTTGCCTTGCTATTGTGTTTGCTTCCCAAAAGTTATGACATTACATGCTTGCACATACTATACACCTCATAGCAAAAATAGATCCACTCAAATATTTGTTAAGTAAGGTTGCCCTCACAGGTAGATTTGCTAAATGGATGATGATACTTTCAAAGTTTGACATTGAGTATATTGAGTGAAAACCAATCAAAGGAAAAGCTATAGCACATAAATTAGCTGATTTCCCATTACAAGATGATGTACCTATTCAAGTTGAATTCCCAGATGAACATCTTATGTATATGACTGAAAGAACTTGGAAGATGTTCTTTGATGGATCTTTTATGCAAAATGGTTCAGGAGCTGGGGTGTTGTTTGTTTCTCCTCATGGGTTTACAATCCCTAAGTCTTACAAATTATTGTTCCCATGTACAAACAACATTACTGAGTATGAAGCTTTAGCAAATGGACTTAAGATGGCCATAGAATGGAGCATTATAGAGTTACACATCTATGGGGATTCACAGCTAATAATCAACCAAGTTAATGATGAATATCAAACCAAACATGAGAAAATGGTACCCTACAAGAAAATGGTTGATTCCTTGAAATGATACTTCACATTTGTCACATTTCAGCAAATCCCTAGAGTAGAAAAAAAAAGTAGTTGATGCTATGGCTACACTTGCTTCACTTCTTCAGTTAGAGCAACATGAATCAAGATTTGAATTCCTGGTGGAAGAGCTACATCACCCTATCTTTGACTCCCAGGAAAGCCCTATTATTTGTACTCTTGTTGGTCATGAATCATCCCGTTATGGTTCCATTTACTCATACCTTCATGATGGCATTATACCTAAAACCTTTAATCGATCTGAAAGCATAAAGCTTACCCGAAATGCTTCTCACCATTCCCTTATTGTTGGTGATTTGTATAGGAGGGGTCTAGATGGAACACTTCTTAGATGCTTAGAAAAGGAATAATCTGACCAAGCGTTAGTTGACATTCACGAGGGCATCTGTGGGGACACTCCGATGGTCTTTTCATGGACCAAAGGTTGCTTAGGGTAGGGTACTATTGGCCCACGATGCAGATTGATGCAGTAGCTTTTGCAAAGTCATGTGAAAAGTGTCAAAAACATGGTAACCTGATACATGCTCTAGGCAGGGAGCTTATTCCTTCTATATCTCATTGGCCATTTCAGTGCTGGGCCTTTGACCTTGTTGGGCAGATTCACCCCAACTCATCAAGTGGACACAAATTTATCATTACTACTACTGATTAATTCACTAAATGGGTAGAATCTATCCCACTTTTTGTTGCCTCGGGCAAGACAGTCTCTCTATTCATTTTGAACCATATCATCTGTCGATATGGAGTGCCTTCTGAGATTATCACTGACAATGGAGGCCAGTTTAAAAATAAGGACCTTAAACAACTCTACAAGAAATTCAAGATTAAACAACATTGGTCCTCCATTTACTTCCCTCAAGGAAATAGTCAAGTAGAGGCATCAAACAAGACCATTCTTAAAATATTGCATAGAACAGTCTGTAAGAATGGTAGAGATTGGCATTTACAGATAAATCTGGCTTTGTGGGCCTATAAAATAAGTATTCATACTCCTACTAGGGCTACTCCTTTTTCCCTTGCATATGGTGCTGAAGTAGTGCTACCTTTGGAGGTTGAGATTCCTTCACTTCAAGTTTCTCTCCATGGTCTAGTTACAGATGAAGACTACCGTGCCATGAGACTTCAAGAGTTAGAACTTCTAGATGAAAAATTTCAAGCATCATTTGACCATATGAGGGTCTATCAAAAGTGCATGTCCAAAGCCTTCAACAAAAAGGTTCACCCTAGAGAATTCTAGGAAGGAGATCTTGTCCTACGTGAAAATCCTAAGAATCAACAGCATAGAGATCAAAAGGGAAAATTTGAACCTAATTGGCTTGGACCTTATATTATCATAGCAGCTTTTGGGACAGGTGCTTATTTACTATCTATAGAAAAGGGAGAATAGCTCCCTGATCCTATCAATGTCTTGCACTTGAAGAAGTTCTATCCATGATGCTTGTTCTGTCTGCGGGCATCCTTTTGTACATAATTATTGATCCTGAAAAAATCTAAAAAAATGATATATTGTCAAAAAATTTAAAAATCAGAAAATGTCCTGAAAAAATGATCATCTTAGTGAAAACCTAGCAATAGGCTCTTTGATGTATCTCCAAAAAAATTATATATTCCAAAAATACAAAAAAAATCAAAAAATTTAAAAAAAATAGAAAAAGTGCCTTGGTGAAAACCTGGAAACAAGCACCTTGGTAGCAAAAATTTTAAAAAATTATAAAAAGTCCTGAGAAAAAAAAAAGAAGAAAAAAAATGAAAATAAAAAGTGAAAATAAAAAAATTGTAATAAAATCCAAGTGGTGAAAACCTGGAAACGGGCACTACTTGAGGCCTTTGCACCCCTGTCTTTTAGCATGTGTCCGTGACACTTAGCCTTTCTCCATCATGCCTTGTCCTTGTTGCCTTGGTTTGGAATTGGTCTTTGTCTTTATCTAGGGGGCATAACTATGTTATCTTTGGTCTCTTGGATGTGTTAGTCTTTAGGGCACCTCGCAAATGGTGTTTTTCAACACCACCCCAACTGTATTTTTTAATACAACCCTTGACATCGAGTGTTTTTCAACACTTATCAGTTTGTTCTTACCCCATTTTTTCATATGGTCTTACCTTCTTGTGAGCATTCAATCCTTATCCTCAGAACTCAGTATCAGTTAACACACTTAAATTTTTAAATGCAACACTTAATGTTTGAGCTATGTCATGATCTTTTCTTTGTGTCCTAACTATTATTGATTTTTATTGAGTTTCCTTGTCTAATAAGTCTCTCTATGATGCATAGCTAGAGGACTTGGGGCATGGGGCATGTTTTTATTTTCTTCCTGCTTTATGCTTCACTATTTTTGCACAGCCGTTTTGCTGGTCATCCTGGCTTCTATGCCTTGATGCAAGCGTGGTTTTGCTATATTAAATTGGGTAAGCTAACATCACAGTCATCTTGACCTTTATGTCTTTGATGCTTATGTTAGAATCTTTCCACATTCCAATTTGATATAAGTCACATTCATATCTTCATAGTTGGGCTTGTGACTAGTGATGATTATGTGATTTTTTGATGTCCGTTAATAATGGCCCAATGATGAAAATAAGTTCCTTAACATTCTCTAATGAATGATGAACACAAAGACCTATGTTACAGTTGCTCTATTGCAAGTACACCTTTGCATTTTTATGTAGCTTGCATTGTTAGACATCATGTTAGTTTGCATTTTTAGGCTGCATTATGATTTTGTGAGGGTTTTCCTTCATCTTTCTTGTGGACTTTTAATCAACTGTGATCACGTTCTGATCTTCATTTCCTTATCTTCTTTCGTGATCTCAATCAAAATTTCCTATCTTAAATAGTTGATTGATTTTGGGGCATTCTCCTTCTTAAGGAAAATTCTCTATCTTCTCTCCATTTCTTTCCACTTCTTCCAAACGTCTATCTTCCATTCGCTTTCACCCCAGTTCTTTTCTTCTAATTTCAACCTTGGGGCATAATATTTCATGCTTGATGATCTACCTTGGTTCTGTGATCTTTATATCTTTCATCTTACATCAAGAACCTTATCTTTAGTTTGATTTGATCAAAATTTATCAATTTGTTGTT
>MU225929.1:3658043-3710863 GCA_018584345.1 Thuja plicata
TTAGATTTGCATATTTCCTTTCATAGATTAATCATGCATTGTTATCATTTAGATTAATTTCTTTTCATGCATTGTTATCATTTAGATTAATTTCTTTTCATGCATTGTTATCATATAGAGTAGATCTTATTTTTATGCATTGAATCTCTCATTTCATGATGTACTTGCATGGGCACTAACTAGGTCAATCTGAGGGCCTCCATTACACACCTTTGCATTCTATGACTAGAGAGCTATGAGTCGATATTTGAGGCCCCATTCTTGAGAAACCTTGGATGGAATGATTCATAGAAGTGTGACACATTTTCATCACACATTTGTAACCTTTAATAGGGTTGGTTCCTAACAGGGCTCACTTCAGAAGAGTGAAAATTTAGAGTACCGGTCCCAGTGGTTTTTTCCTTAACAGGGTTTCCACGTTAAAAATTCATGTGTTATGTGTGTATGATTCATTTCTTTACTGTCTTGCATCTTACATAGCTAACTCTAAATTGATCAGTATACTCTGCTTATTTACTGAGTTTCGATAAATAGTTATACTGCTTATCAGTAATCAAGAAAGAATAAGGATTGACAAAGCAAACCGACAGATAGTTAATCTTTAGTAGTATTTCATGGCATGCATCTTGTAGGGACATAATAATCTGAGGTTTATAGATTGGTGGTTAAGTTTGAAGGATAAATTTTTTAGGCCACTGATTTACCCCCCCTCTCAATTATTACTAACAGTTTGGAAGGAAGATGACCAACTAGGTTGAAGAAGTCCCAAGTGTTGAACGGGTGTAATGATCCTTCACTTATGTAGAAGATAATGTGGAAAATGGAATGATGGATGCAAGATATAAAGATAAAATGGGGAAGGAGATCAGTTTTTAGAAAACAAAAAATGATATAAATCAAATAGATCAATTTCTCTCTCAAAAATAGAATCTTGAGACAGAGACTAGCCTATAAATTTAATTTGAAGTGCAGTTGGATGGACCAAGTCATTTTTGGTGACTCTATCCTAGTGTATTTTCCTATTTAGAGTCTCATAGTATTTTTATAGAGCCAAGGAAATATGGTAGTGTAAAATGGTATCTTGAAACAAGTGTAAAGAGACCTTTGGAAGGAATGGATATTGATTAAAAGACAACCACCTACAAGAGGAGCTCTTGAAAATTAACATCTCTAAGAAAAAGAGAGAGGGTGGAGAACAATAATTCACCTTTTAGCTTCTTATTGCTAGGTGAAAAAAAGATTCTTGATGAAGGATGACACACTCTATGCTCCAAGTAAGGGAATTTGTTAATAATGGACAATATTTTGCAAATAAGGAAGAGGTTGTGATCAAGGATACATAACTCTTGCATAAGACATAATCTTAAATCAAGACAAACAATTCTATACAAGAAAAGGATGTCGCACGATAACAAAACACCACAACACCAATAATAGTGGATCCTTAGAACAATAAAATAAAGATGCGAAGAAAATATATTTCCTCCCAATAATAAAAGAAATGGAGAACATGAAACATCATGCATTCATAATTTAATGAACAATTGTAGTGGACACACTCCAAAGTAAGGAAGAGGTTATAAATAAGAATTGAAATACTTGTGCAAAACAAAACAAGTCCTTGCAAGGAAGGACATCACGCTATAATTTGATACAAATAAAAAAGAGATAATGGATCTTCTTTGAAGGTCAAGGAACAAAATTAAAACACATTAAGAATCCCAAGTGATAGATAATTTATGATAGATGTGTGCTTTCAACTATGAAAAAGGTTGTAAACAATAATGAAAATCCTTAAACAAATAATGTCATACAATAAATGATATGCAATTATAAAAGATACAAGACAAAAAAGGGGAAATGGGTCCTTTGGAATGAGAATGAATTGAAAAGGTAAACCTTGCCTCCTAAGTGGAAATACAAGGATAGAGAGACTTATTATGCTGCTCATAATGAAAGATGGAAAAGAAAACTATAGCATCATGCAAAACAAAGAGCCCACAATAAGGTGGACCACTAAGATCATATGATGTAGAGAAAAATAACAGGTGAAAGGAATGATAGTTTATGTTTTTATAGTGAGAAAATGTATAAGATATGGTATTAATAAAATAAGACATTTATCTACTAAATATTGAATAAATTATCTAAACTCAATACAATCAACAAGATAATATGTATTGTTATGATGGAAAATACAAAGGAAATCACCATTATGAGATTTTTTATTCTTTGGGAAATGTCAAAAAGGAAAAAAAAAATTGGTACCATAATTAAGTCTCCAAAAAATTCTCTTAACCAAATCCAAACGGTCATCAAAAGGAGGTTTAACAACATTTGGAGTTTGTAAAAGCATTCTTAAACATGGACATCAAGTTGTGATGAAGAGGGATCAAGAGGATTTTAAGAAGAAGGGAATGTGTTGGCTTGAGGTATAAGTCCTATAACATGTCTAGTGAATTTTGTAGGAGGATCTATATGGACTCTTATACCTTGTTCAGAGATACTAAGACCTTATCCAGTATAACCTTGTTGAGAAGTAACGTCATAGACCACATTGTAATTAGCCTTTAGTTGTGAAGGAGGACTCTCATCTTGGGGTTTGTGGAAATGTGTAGTATAAGGAGGAACAATAGGAGGATTGATCTCCATAGGAATATTAGGAATCCTACTACTATTTTCATCATCTATGGTTGGGAAGAAGGTTTATCAAGATCTTCATCCTTTATTGATGTCATCTTAGGGATAAATTATAAAGGAAATTTTGAACATCCATACTATTGGAAATTCTTTGATAAAGCTAAAAAACTTCTAATAGATAGTAAAGGAGCACATAAAATATCTTCCTTAAGCTTTTCCATTAAGGTAGGTTTAGGAGAAGAGAATCTAGTATGCCCTAATGTGGGATTAGGAGGATTGTAGTCTCTATCTACACTAGCTAAAGATACCTTAGGAGAAGGATTAAGGTTGTTTATGGAAATGGATTTCTTTAGATTCATAATTTTCAACAAAGATCATTATGTAATTAACATATTCCATGTTTTTTGTTAAAAATTTCATGATAAAAATACATGAAATATGGATAAAAGTCCTAAAAATATTTTGTAAGAAGGAATAATATTGGAAATACTCATAATTACATATGAAATAATACCATTAAGGAATTAAAACATCATGAAATATAAAAAGGCATTGTCTACTTCATGTGATTGATACTTAGAAATAAGAAGAAATGCAATAACATGAGTAATGACACACCATTCTAATTTAGTAAACTCCATGATAAAAATGAAATCTACCCAAATCAGATCTAATAATGCAAATCAAAGATGGAAATGTTATGAGTCAAGCTCACCAAAATGTAATAAAGAAATAGGGATTATGGGAGATGGTCTTATCTCTTCAGTCACATTCAGAAGGAAGATGACCTGCTAGGCTTAAGAATGCTCAAGCGCTAAACAGGTACAATGGTCCTTCACTTATGTAGAAGATGATATGGAAAATGGAATGATGGATGCAAGATATAGGGAAAAATGGGGAAGGAGATCAAATTTCAACAGACATAGATTGGTAGAAATCAAACAGACCAATAAAACAAATTCTAAGACTAAGATTGACCTATAAATTCAATTTGGAGTGTAGTTGGAGGAACCAAGTCATCTGAAATGACTAGGTCTAGGAGAAAGTTGTTAATGGAAACTCTATTTTTATGTTTTACCCCATTTTTAGTCCCAAATTATAGCTAGGGTCTTGCCTTTTCTAGATCTAGTCATGTACCTATTCTTGTATATAGAAAAGAGAGAAATTGTTGGGTAGAAAGGGGTTTGCCTCAATAAAACCCCAGTTGAGGAATTAACCTTGAAATAAAAATGAAATACCATGTATAGAAAGTGTGGTAATGTAAAGTAGAAGCTAGATCAGAAACATAAAGTATCTTATACCTTGTCTTGTGCAATGTTTCTTTGAATTTGATCATAAGTATTGATGCAATAGGTCGAATCCACACAAAAACGTAAAAGGAAATCATGAAAGACATGTGTTCCATGAATGTTATAGTTTTCCACAATTATTTATAGAGATAAAGGAGAATGATTTAAGACTTGAAGACTTGAATGCTTGGATGCTTGGGGAATTATGCTATGATATTCTTCCTTGATGGTAGTATCCTATACTTGACCTTAAATGAGAGAGAGAAGCTTGCTTCCATGGATAATATTGACTTATAAATGCCTTGGAAACTTGAAATGATGGATATCTTGATCTTTCTCTTGAGGTATTCTTATGCTTGCTTGTAGCTATGAATATTTTCAATCGTGAATACTTTATTTTAACGATTGCTTGGTTACCAAAATTAGGAGAAGTATGTTGATTATATATCTCTCTCAATCATTTAGGAGGTTAAAAATTAAGAGGTCCAACTATAATTTAGATTTACTACTTAAATGTTGATTCATATGAGGAATCCCTGACAAATTTAAAGAAAGTACTCTAGTAATGTCAAAAACATAAATTATCACTAAGAAATGAAAAATTATATATGATGAAAGGAGTAGTTCTAGGTCACTACATCTCCAAGCATGGTATCCAAGTGGATCCAATGAAGATAGAATTCATCACAAATCTACATGTTGCTTCTAAAGAGAAGGTTGTGAGTTTGTTTTGGGGGAATGTTGGTTATTATAGATGCTTTATTAAGGATTTCAAAAAAATTGTTGCCCCCTTGTACACTTTCCTTGCCAAAGATGCAGAGTTTGATTAGAATGATGATTATCATGCAATATTTTAGAAGATCAAAGACATTTTGACCAAAGCATGTGTTCTAAAAGGTCCAAATTGGACACATCCCTTCCATGTACATACTACTACATCTGATCATGCTGTAGGGGTAGTCCTTGGACAAAAAGAAGGTAATATTGAATATGCAATATATTACATTAGCAAAAACCTTAAAGATACTTAACTTAATTATATTTTTATTGAAAAAAGAGATGTTAGTAGACATCTATGCTATTAAAACATTCAAGCACTATATCACAGGGTATGAGGTATTTATTCACATTGATCATATAGCAATTAGATACCTCATGAATAATCTTGTTGTTAGTTGTAGATTACTTAAATGGTTGCTACTTCTATAAAAATTTGACATCCCTATAGTGGATAAGCCAGGAAGAGCTAATGTAGTAGCAAATTTCCTCTCAATGATAACTCACGTAGAAGAGGAACTTTTTATAGATTACTATTTTCCTGGTGAACACTCTTTTCCATACATACTCAAACCCCTTGGTATGAAGATATTTCTAAGAATTTGGTGACAGGGAGGAACCCCCCACACTTCTCTCCTAAAGATAAGAAACACCTTGCAAATAAAATTCTTCCATATTCATGGATATCAGGATATCTATTTTATACATGGCTTGATAATGTTATGAGGTAGTGCATAAGAGAAGATGAAATTTATAATACCTTGTATTTTTCTTATGATGAGCCTTGTGGGGGTAATTTTTAGCAAAGAGAACAACCATGAAGGTTCCTAACATAGGTTACTACTGGACCTCTTTGCATAAAGACTCGGTGAATTATACCAAGATGTATGATATATGTCAAATAATGGGTCATCCAACTAGATCTCATGAGATGCCTTTGTATCCGCAATTAGTACTTTTACCATTTGATAAGTGGAGAATATACTTAATTGGACCAATAGATCATATATCAAATAATAAAGAGTACATTTTTGTATGCACATATTACCTGACCAAATCAATTGAAGTCTAAGCAATGATACATACTAGACATAACAAAGTTTTATAATTCCTCTATGAGGAAATGTTTACTAGATATGGTGTTCCTAGGGAGATGTCTGCAATGAGGGGTCACAATTTACTTCAACACTTATCCAAGCACTCATGAATCAGTAAAATCTCAGGCACATAATGTTTACACCCTACCACCCTCAGGAAAATGGTCAGGCACAAGTATCCAACAAGGATATTGAAGCAATCCTTACAAAAAATGTAGCATTATATAAGAAAGATTGGTCATCCAGATTGACAGAAGTAGTACGGGCCTATAGAACTACATGGATAAAAAAAATGTGATTTACACCATTTAAAATAGTCTATGGTCAACAAGTTGTAATGATAATTGAGTTTAAGGGAAAAAAATTAAGGACAACTCTATAACTTGGCATCAACATCTTTGAAGAGAAAAAAATAGAGGATATTATAATTGAATGAGTTAGATGAAATTACAAAAGATACACTCAACTATATTTAGATTATACATCCCTAGAGGATGAAATGACATGACTGTAATATCAAATAGGGGAATTTGAAGTTGGTGACTAGGCACTCTTGTTTTATTCTTGATTTCAAGATTATCAAGGTAAGTTCTAGACTTGCTGGCTTGGGCCATATGAGATTACTGAGGTCTTTCCAAATGGGTTAGTATGCTTACAAATAATTTATCTAGTCAATTTTTCTCTACTGGTAAATGGATATCATCTTTCGTTATACAAGAAATCAATGGTTTTTGAGGATTTCTTTCAGCAAGTTCACTAAGAGTAGTTTCCTGATATTCCTACAACTTTGCCATCCCAAATGGAGGATGTAGGTGCATATGTTTAAAATCAACCTATGTATAATCTAAATAAGTTTCCTACCTTGGAAACATTAGTTAGTTTTCAATAAGACATCTTGCTCTAGTGTAGATTTACATTTCTTGTTATCGCAACACTAATGGGGCCTATTGAAGAAGCAATCAACTATGGTCAAATTCATTACATTGAAACAATGTCAGCTCCATGGTGGCACCAGATGGACCCAGTAAAATCTATGTGCACCTTCTAGCTCACACTGGTTATCTATTCACTGTGATTATTTTTTACCACCTTCAAATGATGAACGATAAGTACATTTTCTCCACTACAAATTATTATTGGCACGTGACTATCATCGTTCTCATTAATGTAAAACAAGTTTGAATATAGCTAGGCATATAGTAATCATTCATACAACATTTATAGTCTTGTGTTACATTTTCTCCATAATTTCCAAAACTAAATTTTAAATTAAATTTTAATTTTTGCATCTCACATATTTGTCACATCATAATTTGAACTCTTTGTTCCCAAATGTGCAGACAAGTATTCATTTTAAGTTGGGGGGAGGGATATTATTATTTTGTGATTATTGTTTTCTTATCATTATTTGCCTTAATGATGCTTGAGCATGTGAATATTGTAAGTATGATTTTTTGTCAATCAATGAGTGGTTTCATTTCATTCATTATTCATAATGATTGTAATGTCCAACCTGGGAAGCCTTAGAACCAAAGGGTAAAATATGCACTAACGAAAAAAAAATTGAACATGGAACAATAAACATGTACAAAGTGCACCTCATAAAATAACATAAATAATAAACCAATGTAAAGGTAGCATCATGAACATCATACATTCGTACACAAGCAAAAGTATTACAACACTTCCAAAGGTTCCCAAGCAACCAAACATTCACTCGGAATGGAGAACACACGTTCCTGAGATTGCCCTACAAGGATATGGACATTTTCCCATGGATCAAGAGAGGATAAGCTAGAAAGCATTCACTGATAACAAAGAGAGAACAAAAGAAGTCAATCCTATAATACAAATTCTCATTTTAAGCCTAAAGGAAAGTTCCTATAGTGATTATCCATACAAGTTCATTTTCTTTCTAAACCTGATCATTATCAATAAATGAACCAACACCAACAAAAAATCATAAAAAAGGTCCAGAAGGCATCCAAGGAACCTCTGGAATCCAACTCGGAAGCAAAGAATTAACACCCAGTTCTCAAAACTTCTCAAAAATCCAAAATGGGCAGAGATCCTGAAGGCAAACAAAGACATTGATTCCCATGCGCAGACGTCGATTCTCACTCGTGAAATTTCTGAGACAAAAGTCTCAGTCTAGAGAGATAGAAATTCCAATTAAAAGGTGGAGGTGTGGATCTACATAGATGCCAATGCAGATACGTTAGTTGATAGGCAGAGTTGTGGATCTACGTAGATGCCAATGTGCAGGCAGACCTTCCGAAGGCCATAAATATTTTTTTACACTATCCATTTAAATTGAATGAGATCCAAAATAGGTAGTCGTTGTTGGCCTAAAACATACAACAAACAAGGTTCTCGGTCCAACGACCGGGTAGACTTGTTGAAACTAATGTACGACATGAAATACAAGATTGTTCCACATTGAGGAGTACTAAATACATGCAAATTGAGGCCAATTCACTTGATTACATCATTAAAATACAAAGCTATAAATATAAGAAAACTATACAACATATGAAGCACCAAATATGAGCAAAGCATAAATCAATGATACAAGAATAAAGGATATACAATGGGCACTCAATGCCCTGATCCTTGTAGTTGGAGGAAGTCCATCCTTGTACACCATTCCCTAGAAGTGGTAAATTGCAACGCCACCCTACCATGTGGAGCCCTTAGGCCCACCCTACGGTGCTCGTGGAGATATAAACCCGACCAAAAATATAAGGTAACTACACACTCAAAGAAGGCTACACTCATGCCAAACAGAATGCATAAATAAAGGAAAATACCATGGTATGAGTATAAACACAATGCAAGGTCTCATGGTTGCTACTCAGAGATATAAAGTTTAATATGAAGGGACTCTATGTGGAGTGTCATTACTTAGCTCTCAATAGCCCAATTAACATCAAGTCTTCGATCAACGTCCGCAGACGGCTAGGATTGGTATGTATCTTTGATCAACACCCATAGGTGGCTAGATATTGTGTCTTCAATAAATATCCATAGGTTGCCAAACACTATGTCCTCGATCAACACCTGCAGGTGGCCAAACACCAACTTACCTTCAATCAACACTCACAAGTGTTCAGTTAGTTATTTACTCTTATTATTAAGTTTTAGCCCCAATTTAGTTTGTTATGTTTTCTCTTATTAAGTACTTCTCCACATTACTAGATCGAGCCACTTACGAGATGAGGTACATATGAGAAGTCACTTCACAACTCTACCTAAGCAATAAAATCCTCTTGTTCTACAACTAGGCACAATGTAATAATGCAACAAGCATAAGTCATAAAACCCAAAATACACATGGGACTCAATTGGTCTCCACCAAGAGTGCAGGTCTCTCAAGATCCTGACATGGAACACTCAATGTTCTCGTGATGGGGTCTCAAACACCTCCATCATGTACTCGATATGCGATCTCAAATCAAACATCGAGTCAAACCCATACAAAGGAAAAAACAATACAAATGCACATAAAAAACTCAACCAAACACTTTGTTGGGAGTACAAATCCATCCACAGATCCAAAATTCAAAAGGTAAAACCATAAGGTGATTGAAAAGATGGAGGACAATATACTCCAATGTTTGGATATGTCAAACAGTCAAAATGGTAAATCTAGGTGGCACACAAAATAATGCAAACACAAAAACATCCAAAAATCAAACTTCTTAGAAATCAATAAAATTAAAACCCATTGGTCTAAATTCACCCAACATCCCAAAATATAATAAAAACTCAATTTCGAGCATGTATGAAAATTTTGGCAGCGTAACAATGCTAAAACCCCAAAAACACAAAGCATAAACAAGGAAATGCTCACACTCGTCCAACCGGGTGGATAAAACCAACAAAAATGTGGGAGAATACTAATTCTCAACCCACGTGTCTATTGCAATTAATATCGTGCAATAAAATGAAGCAAATTAAAAATGATAGGAAGCCCTACCTCACTTGATTGGTCAAAATCAACATTGGGAGTAAATGGTGGAGATCTGTGAAAAGACAAATGACTCCATAGGAAGTTGGAGATTCGCAACACAAATCCAACGAGCCTCTCCGTGCGAAGATCTGACGCCTGAATCAATCACAACAAACAAAAGATCAATTTTCTCCAAAAAGGTTTTGGAGCAAAAACCCAATTTTCTCAAAAATACCAAATGAGAAGTGAGTGTAAAACTCACTTTTCCAACATAATGAGCAATTTTTCAAAAGTGACTTATTAAAAGGATTATTTAAATAATTAAATAATCAAACTAGCCCTTTCCCAAATCAACTAAATTGATTCTAGAAGTTTGGAATCCAACTACAACAAATTAGCTAGAAAATTAAAATTAAATAATAAAATCCTCAAAATCAACATTTAAATTTAAACCTTCTGTGACAATTGTAGGAACTCTAATGCATAAACACACCACTTGTATTTTACAAAATGTACCATGAAGTCCAGATTTACCAACACGTACTGAAGGGAATATCGAATAATCATATATGTCATCCATACAGGAACAACATTAGCTTAGTATTAAAGGCCAAGGTTATTATCTCCTATGCCACTGTCGGGGACATAAGAACACACTCGATTCCTACAACTCAGGATGAATGTGTCTGGTACCTATTAATTGAAACATGCAAACATCAAGTGTAGTTTCTCACAATATAAATAGCCAAAGTACAAGCATAAAATGATCAAACAACGAAGGAGAACGACACCATCATGTGGACATCACAAAGAGGGTAACTACAACTTTGTCTCACTTCGTACTGGCATAAAGAGAAAAAATGTATAGCAATTGTGCGGTAACCACAATAAACATCATATCATTTAATTTAGCATTGAATTTAAATTTAAATCATTTAAATAATTATTTTATGACAATATAGTACAAATCAATGAAGGTACACAACTAAAACACCCAACAGTATATAAGACACAATATATGAATGAGTCCAATAAAAACATCATGATACATAATATCTCAAAGCATCATCATGTAGATATAATCAAAACACTAATGACAAAATAATTTAACATAAGAATCAACAATCTTGCAGTAACCAAAATAAAGTGCAGTAATCAAATGCATCCCATAGTGCAACCACCAGATCACATCACATGAGTAATCACAGAAGTAACAACATCAAGATACAATCATAATCCAGTAGCCATTGGCACAAACCTCAATGACACCATCAAATTATATCAAAAGTCAAACAAGGCAAATACCAATCATAACCACAATAGAAATCTTGGAATGAACACAAGAATCAATTATACTGGGTGCATCTCACAATGCCAATATAAAAGCATAACACGCGAATAACCAGCGCATCACAAGATCAACTCAACCAATAACATAGGAGAAACAATAAGCATCTCAAATCCAAATCAAGGCATCACAAATTAGGTAAACAGCTAGCCACAACACCATGGTTCTCATAGCCAGGTATAAAACATAAACAACTTGTCAAAGCACTGACATAAATCATATCACCCAGAAGGTACAAATCTCACACAGGCTCTAACATGATCACCCAATACGAGCATGAAAATTCAAAGCCACATCCATCAGGATGTTGTGCAGAAATAAAATGGGAGAGGCACTACAAAGGCCACATTGAGTTGTTTTTTGTGAGTGTAAATTTTGAGCTGTGAGTTCTCTACAAAATCTGTTAATCTAGTAGAAACCATTTTTAGTTGTGAAAGAAGAAAACCCTACCTACTTTTTGCCCAAAATTCAATAGATTTTGAAAAAATTGGTCATTTAAAACACAATTCTAGTAATGGGGGGTGATCCAATCCATAGTTAACCTACTATCCACAACCTCATTGACAATGAAGTGGAGTGTAAGTAAGAATTTATTGATGTGGGATGGTTGGATTACTTTCATAAACTCTCAGAGTTCAACACTTGGATTTCCCTTATTTTTCCTTTTCCTTGGAGGATAGAGTTTCCATGGTGAATGGATTGAAGATGGATGCTATGATGATATTCATTGTATTATTTTCAGGATCATTAATAGAAGGATAATAATATATGGCATCCCATTATGTGGTTTCAACAAGAGCATATTTTACAAGACTAGGTGATGAGTCTCTAGAAGTTTCTAAGTAGGGTACCAGAAGACTCTCATTTCCATACAAAGATACCATTACTAATCCCTATGCTATTTTTTATTTCACTTGTGAAAGGAGGTTATCTAATATACATGCCCATAATTTTAAGTTTCTTAGCCACCTTCGTCATGGAAGGCTCATTAATGTACCAAACTACTTGGCAATTTTTCTCATCAAAATGGTAGTTAAGGTGCAAAAAGGTATGGACACCTTAGTTCCTACTATTGTCTTATCATATTACTTGTAAAATGGAGTTTATAAAATTATTTTCCTGGTATGTCATGGAAAGATTTTTTGGAAATTAAAGAGGTTGTGCAGAGTAACCTAGGGCCTAGGGGTGGAAGGTTTAGACTTAGAGGAGAATCTAGAAAATAAAAAGGTCGTATAAGAAAAGGATATAGCTCTTCAAAGGAGAAAGATGATGAAAACTATGAGCTAGAAGAGGATCCTTGTATAAAGATGAGGAAGAAAGAGTTAAATTGCATCCCCTACAGTTAAGACCCAGGGACAAAAATTATCACAAAAACTTCCTAAAGAAAGCCCTGCTTGGCTACCTAAGAAATACCCTACTAAGAAAACTAAAAAAGGGAAAAATAAATTATTATAGAAAGAAATGTTAAGGAAAATTTTGAGAAAACCCTTGACCAAGGCTCTACTAAGAAAAGGATTATTAGGGAGAAACCTACCCCCTCATCTAAGGAAAAGAAGAAAAGGGACTCTCCTAAGGAAAAAGAATATGACGATACCGCATCTCCTAAGGAAAGGGTAAAGACATAGTCCATGAAGGAGAGCAAGAAAATTAAAACACTTTGAGCCTACCACAAAAGTTACTTGTAAAAAAAGAAAGAAATACTAAGCTATGAGTTCACTTACAATTCCTATGATAGAAAGATAAACTCCCCTTTAATCTCTTAAGAAAACATCAAAGAGGAAACTTATGCAATCTTCCACTTCTATACTAGTAACAGAGAATCCTACACTAGTGTTCCATATATTCTCTAACTCGAGCATACAATCCAGTACTGATTTTGAGGAAGAGAAAAGGCCACAAAAAATTGTCAAAAGAATCATTAGGAGGTCTAGTCCATTTAAAACAATAGTGACTAAGAAAAAATGATGAAAATGAACATGTAATTGATGTTACCTCTGTACCCAATAGTCAAAATGAATAAGATGAAGAAGGGAAGAAAGGTGAAGATTCGATGTCTACACAAATGTATTATGAAGAAATAGATTATGGAATGCTTGGAATAGTGTGAGGAGAGGAAGAAAGGAGGATATAAGAAGAATAAAATGAATAAGATGAAGAGAAGGATTAGAATGAGGGAAAATTTGACTTTTAGGAAATACAAAAGACAATGCAAGAAGAGAGTGTGCAGGAACATATGGATCAACATATAATAGATGATGATAGTAATCTAGATCATTTACCAGAGTTAGTTGCTCAAGAAACTCAAAAGTTCATTGGATAGATTACTATAACAATTCCTAATCAGAGCAACTCCATAATTTCCCCTCCTATGTCAACAATTACAATAGTAGTAGGTCATTTGGGCCAAAGAAAATGAATTGAGAAAAAATTGAGAATAAGGAAACAAATGTTAATGTTTTATACTAGAATTGAAGATAAACAACAAAAATAAAAAAAAATAAGGAACAAAAAGACACATAATTTATCTTGGGAAAAACCTCCTTCTTGAGGGATAAAAAATCAGCCACAAAGTATTGCTTCTATTATTGAGAGATAAAAAAATAATTATAATATAATCAAATTTCTCTTAGCAAACATCACCATCGAACAACCATGAGAAATCTGACAAAGTGAATATATAAAAGACTTGACTCTTTATCTTGAAAATAGAATAATATTTACATTCCAAGCACAAGTCTCTTCATTTCAAACAAATGTCTCTTCACATCTCCATGCGAGCCTTTTCAAATTTCCAAATATAAGGCCCTTCACATATCTTGGACAAGTGATTCACCTTTAAGAGAAAGATAACTCTCGATGCTATATAGCATCAACAAAGGGGATAAAAAATTGTTTGATAGGCACAACCATCGCAGGTGAGGATGATAGCTCCTGCATCTACCAAGCACTCTAACTCTCCCTCTTAGAAAAGGAGATATCATATGCAAAATTTATGTCATGGAGTCTCTCAACATGACAAACACAATGGCTACACCCATTTATGTTAGAACAAAATTTTATCATGGATTCTCTCAATGTGATAGCATCATGGATTCATTCAACATGATGTTCACCATGGCTACTCCCATGTGTGAAATAAACACAAGCTCACATTATGGATTCACTCAACGTGATGTTGTCATGAAGTATCTCAACATGACATCCACCTTGGATACTTGTAGAGGATGGATCCATCATGGAAAATCCTAGAGGGTGGAACAAGGGCTTTCAACTCAAACTTCTCTCACATAGAAGAATCAATAAACAAGAGATTGCATCTCAAACTTATCTCTCATGGAGGAATGCATTAATAAGTGCTTGCACCTCAAAATTCTCTCATAGAGAATAATGCATTAACAAGGAATTTCACCTCAAACTTATCTCTCGTAGAGAAGAATGCATTACAGGGGCTTTCACCTCAAATTTATCCCTCTAAGAGAAAAATGCATTAACCTCATAATACGAACAAATGGATTTTCAGACTCCCTCTCAGTAAATATTCCCTCTCAGAAAGGGTATCATTCTCACAACTTGATTATCATAATAAATTACTATTGACTTCCATGTTTGACCAAACAAGCATCTTTTGCAGTCACACTGCTGCTCTAGCTTTTTGATCCTTTGTAAAGGACTTGGCACTCTCCCTCTAAATATTATTTCCTCCTCTCTGAATTTCTTATGCAATTTCGGATCATTGACCCATTATCCTTTTTCTCCTTGATCCATCTTGCATTTTAGACATATTAGTAATAGTTCATAGAATCAAACTAACATGAAGAGAAATATACATATGAAGTCTAACAACAAACATGATTCATTATTCCCAATATTATTTCATGAATTATTCATGAACATCATTTAAACAAACAAACATAAAATACGTATCTCTTGATTGCCTAAACTTCCTCACAATCCATCAATTATTCTTTCCCGATCTTTTCACCTAAATATCTAGATCTACACAACCTTCCAAGTAAGAAGCTTCTTCTGAGATTCTACCCTCCAAGGCTCTTTAGCTACACATTCTCATAAGAATCCCTTATTTCTTCTTATGCTTATATTACACATCATAATCTCTTAAAGTATCCAATTGTCCTATTTTGGTTCTGGATCTTTACTTAAATCTCGCTATGATACCATGTTAATATTTAATACCAGAATTGAAGATAAACAACAACAAAAAAAAAAAAAAACAAGGAACAAAAAGATAGGTAATTTATCCTAGAAAAACCCTCCTTCTTGAGGGAGAAAAAGACAGTCACAAAGTATTGCTTCTACTATTGAGAGATAAAAAATTGATTACAATATAATCAAATTTATCACAACAAATATCATCATAGAACCACCATGAGAAATCTGATAAAGTGAATATATAGAAGACTTGACTATTTATCTTCGAAATGGATGACTCTTTACATTCAAAGCACAAGTCTCTTCATTTCAAATGGATGTCTCTTCACATCTCCATGAAAGTTTTCAAATTTCCAAATGCAAGGCCCTTCACATATCTTAGACAAGTCATTCAATATAACATCAAAAAGGGAGATAAAACAATGTCTGATAGGCACAACCATCACACATGAGGATAGCTCATGTAGCTACAAAAAAACTCTAACAACATAGATAAAAAGGCTAAATGCAAAGGTGGATCAGTTACTTAACCTTGTCCCACAAATTGTTAGTTGTAGAACCTCTACTAGAGTCTATACTCTTTATTGTAGGGAGAGATTATTATGTTTCTAATATATGCAAATATATTGTGATTTTCCCTATTTCATGGTTACTCCTAGGGAGTATTTTAGTATTTTCTAGATATTCACAATTTAACTGTAAAATGCAATGTGTGAATTTTATTTGCATAACTTAATTGTTCCTTATAACTTAGATTGGAATCCTCTATTATATGTGGGTGGCTTTTGAGTGAGATAATTACGCTCCTATATGCAGAATGATAAAAATAGAGGAGATCGGGCTAAGAAGTATAAATAAATGGACAAATTTTGCAGTATTGGGACTCCAAGCCGAGTCAAGAAAGCCTGATGTTATTTTCAATGGTTGGTTGGTCCTAATGAATAAACCAAAGGTACATAGACATGCATTCCAAAATAAGGACAGTTATGCAATATTCACATAGATGGTTAAGGCCAAGGATAGAAAAGTGTTCATACATGTAGAAAAAATATGGTAAGAATTAACAACTGAGTTGAAACAAAAGCTACCTCATTCTCTTTTCAAATATCATGCAACAATACACAAGTTAAGGTTTATATGATGTTGGCAGAACAACAAGAGCTTATGATGCAGAGCCTTTATCACTTAGGATATTCTAACCCCTAACACGTGGATGGTGTTAACAATAAATAATCCACACCCTAAGGTAAATTCTCCTAAAACATCTCCATGAAACAAAATACAAGTATTAGGTGATCCCTTCACACCTACTCCCTTCTCTTAAGGGTCTAAGGGCTTATTTGGACATCAACTCACCATCAAATTCCCCCTATATCAAAATGGTTCAATATCCATGGATTTGGTCCCAAAATGGTTAGAACAACCCAATCCATGCATCAAATATATTATGCAACTCTTCTAGGGGTACTTGCTTCATAAAGTCCTAATAAGGCTTGAATCCCTATCCCACTAGTTTTTAGGGCACAACTCTAAATTCCCCCAAAGAACCAACCAAAAAAATATTATTTTCTGATACCATTTTGGGATTTATACAGTTTCTTTAAGTGGTTTCTTTTGATCCTCACAACAAAGAGCTCAACTAAGCAAAAGACCAGAGGCCTAAAGGGGCAATTAGGTCTTAATTTACAAAGGGACCACCATCTCCACTTACTATTTCTCCAAAAAATATCTTATATCTTCAAGGGACATCCAAAATATAAATAAATTCAAAGGTAGACCCTTTGGTTCCACACCTCTCTCTCTCAAAACCTTAACATCTTATATCAAACAGTAGGTGGCCACATCCAAATGTCCACCTAGGGCATCAGATTTCCCTTCGACCCCTGCACTTCCACAACTCTATCTTTAGGGAAAATAAATTACATAGGCCTAACTTGTATTCCACAGAGGATCATCATTTTTTTATGGTGGAAATACAAGTTATAGTCATTTGAACTCCAAACCCTTATCTTAGAGGATTTCTCTGAATGATATAGACTAGTGAACAAGAAAATTAAAAAAAATTCAATCCAAAACACTTCAACTCCTCAAACCAAATTATAATGGAAGATATGAAAGTGCATAAGATTTACAAATTAATCAAAGACCACATCCAATCCTTACATTCTCGGAATACAGTTTTTATAGGAAATTTGTACAGGTTTTAATTGCTTGTAATTCTCAAAACTTCATACAATAATCCCTCCCATTTGAAAATGGATGAATTGGGATAAATATGTCTTCTCACAAAATTTCATAACCATCATTTGAAATTTAGAGCCGTTGGGAACGAAAATGCACTTTTTGCAAGAAATGTTGTCAAAATACAAAATTGCATTGTTGACAACTTTTACAAAGTTGCTAGGAAAGTTGTATTTCCATAACGACTTGACCCCTCATGAAATGGGGCTCTTCCAACCTTATTAAAAACATGAAAAAAAAATCCTAAAGGACTTTAAATCCCTAAGGAATCATGAATATTATCCCTTGTCTCATATGTCCATGGCGGTTCATAATACACCATTCCATGACATTGAGTTACAAGTTAGGGAACTTTATTACAAACATTGAGAAATTGAAACCTTAACACAAAAGAAAACATCAACACATGCTCTTCATTATATCCTTCATCACTTTGATCATAGAAGGGTTATCCCGCACTATACTCCCCTGAAGAAAAGATCTCAAGCCCACTTGAGATGAGGTGTTGAAAATTTGCACCATGATTTATGATATGTTGTTCAGTCATCGAAATTGTCTCAGAATAAGGCTTACCCTTCCAATGCACCAAGTACTCCTTATACTCTATGTTTATGGCCTTCTTTGTTATTCTAGTGTCCAAAATATTTTCTAAGATAGGTGCTTCATGTTTGGGTATCTCATCATCTGCAAGGGATTCATGTATTGAAGAACTATCACCTATATTTACATCACACTTAAATGGGGTTAAGTCACAGACATTAAAATAGGAGACAAACCAAGGTCAATAGGGAGTTGAATCTCATATGCATTCTATCCACACTTCTTGAGAATCTGATAGGGTCTAATCTTCCTTTGCATAAGATTTTTGTACTTTCCCTTTTGAAGTCTTTTCTTCTTCAAATGAACCCATACTAAGTCTCCAACATAAAATTGAGAATCCCTCTTCTTTTTATTATCATGTTGTTTGTACTTTTCAACAAACTCTTGTAATTATAATTCCACTTGTTCCTACACTTCTTTGATGGTAGTGGAAAAAGCTTCTCCATATACACTAATTGGCTCTCCTTGATGAATATCTCTCAGCTCCATGACACCCCTTGGATGAAAACCATAAATAATTTGAAAAGGTGAATGACTAGTGCTTTTGTTCACTATATCATTATAAGAGAATTCAGCTTGAGGAAACACTACATCCCACTTCTCACCATATTGTTTAGTGATACATCTCAACAAATTTCTTAGGGACCTATTTTCTACCTTCATTTGACCATATTGTTGCGGATGGTATGTAGATGAGAAAGCCAAATTAGTACCAAGTTTCCTCAACAATGTTCTCCAAAAGTGCCCTATGAACTTCACATCCCTATCTGACACTATGTTCAATGGTAAATCACGTATTCTCACAATTTCTTTAAAGAAGAGGTTTGCAACATAGGAGACATCATATGTGGTCTTACATGGCAAGAAATGAGCCATCTTGTTGAACCTGTCTACCACTACATCAACAATGTCATACCCCCTCTTTGTTCTAGGTAGACCTAATATAAAATCCATACATATGCTCTCCCATGGTCTTGATGGGATGGGTAGATGTTGATAGAGTCTTGAATTAGTATATCTCCCTTTATATTTTTTTCAAATCACACATTCTTCAACAAACTTTATAATAGATACTTGTATCTTGGGCCAAAAATAATTCATCTTTACCAATTCTAGTGTCTTGTCAAGACCAAAATGTCTTGCCATGGCTCTACACTATTTCTCTTTAATTGTGTTCATTCTCATAGAACATTTTGGGATGCATAATTTCCCCCCTTTAAAACTAATTGATCCTATATGAGAACTTCAGAGAATTCAACATGATACCTTTCACCAAATGGCATACATACCTGATAGGTTTCACCAAATTCTTCATCAGTCTGATACGTGTTCTTCAAGGATTCTGTTCCAACACTTTTCAAATTGATTTGTGTCATAGTTAACACTCTTCTACTTAAGGCATCAGCCACTTTGTTTTTCACCCCTTTCTTGTGCTTAAGTGAGAATGTATATGCTTGAAGGGTCTCCACCCACTTCATGTGCCTGTGGTTTAGTGTTTCATGATTGTTAATGAAGCTTAGAGCCTGATTGTCAGTGAATATAATGAATTTTCTTAGAATTAAATAGTGCCTCCACTTATTTAGGGACTTAACTAAAGCATACATTTCCAAATCATATGAAGAATGTCTCCTTTTTGCTTCATTTAACTTCTCACTGAAAAATTATATGGGCTTACCTTCTTGACTGAGAATTGTTACCTAAATTTCTCATTCTTTCAATTTTGGCTAAAAGTGGATTAAATGAGGCTCCCATAAGGTTAGATCCCATCTTGTATGAATTTTGCATTTTTTTCCTTGACATGATCTTGCTCTCTACATTTTTGATAGGTCTTTGATTTACCCTTGTTCATGTTTAAAGACCTAAGTGCAAGGAACCCTTTGAAATTCATGTTAAAACCCTATATTGTTCATGACTTCTTCTATTTTTGAGTTACTTTTATGAGTGACTTAAGTGATTTATTATCCATGTGCGCATTGACATCTCTTTACATCTGGATATTAAGCACAGGTTGTGGATGCATTTTTTATCAGACGATTATCTCTTGATTTTGCGATGAAAAGCTTATGCCATGAAAGATATTTGGACACTTAACGCAAGTCATTGATCTTTTTTTGATCGTGTGCTATGTGTTAAGTCTCGTGATGAAACCAAAGTTAGTCAGAACATTGGGAGATTCAGCGACTCAGTCTATCTCGCAATCTCTAGATAAACTCAAAGTTAAGACTGGTTTGGTTTTTTCTTTCTATGCGCGTAATCTCAATGAAACCAGAGTTAGTCAAAGTGTCCCGCGACTTAGTCTATCTCATGATCTCTAGATAAGTTCAAGGTTTAGGTCTGGTTGGTTTCTTTTCTTCAGTCGTGTGATCGTTGAATGGGATCAAGGTTAAGTCATTTCTTATGAGATTAAACACAGTCTGTCAATGCAAATTAGATCATGTGGCTTGTGTATGACCTTGTGATTAACCTAGGGTTAGCAAGATCATCCCACGACTTTGAGTTTCCTTCAGTCTCTGAATCTCTAGATAAATCATGGTCAGGGCAGTGGAGTCAGGTTCAATTCAAAATTAGTCAAGGATGGGATATGATTCATAGATCAAGATCAAATCTAATGGTTGGCGCTAAGTGGAAAAATGAAATCAAGGCCAAGCTAAAGATCGTGAGATTAATCTTAGGTCATCGATATTTAGATGATCTTGTGGTAGTCACATGATCTCAAAATAGAACCAGAGTTAGTGTTAGTATTCAGCGACTCAGAGACGTAAAGGATTTTGGAGATAAGGGTTAAAGGCAGGTAAAGAGGCAGAGTTAGAGGATGGAAAGGATATTGTGGCTGGTGTGAATCTACGACAACCAAGATAAAGGAATATAATGCTCAAGGCATTATGATAAGGTTCTACATGGCTCGATCAGATTTAAGATATGATACTCGGGTAAAGACAAAAAGAGATCCACAACTATGTTTTAAGCCGAAAACCAAGTATTTTTCTGAATCGTTGATACAGACATCTGCACCACCTGTGACCATTTATGTTCAAATATTCAAATCTAATTTCAAAGGCTCAAGGCGGTCCTGATAGAGATAAAGTCTCAGACAGGGTAGATGAGTCCACCACTTATTCTGATTAAATTTATGGCAATATGGGAGATATTTTCAAAGACATATCTGATCTCCTGAGATATTTTCCTGAGTGCATTTATGGCCGAATTGACTATTTTAGGGTTTTCTGCATTGATTATTAAAAATCTATTATAATCCTAATTCTGCCCTAACTGATCGATGGATTGACTCCCAAGCCTGCGTGCTAGGGGAGGTTGTATATAAGTAGTTTTAGAGGCTTTGTAGCCAGAGGTTTTTCAACTTATGCAAGATTTTTTGTGGCATTTTCTCTGCCCTCAGGTTTTCATTTATTGCAATTTATCATTGATTTCCATATTATGCAAAGGTTTTCTATGACATTTTCTCTATCCTCAATCTTTTCTTGTCTTTCTTTCTCTTACTGAATCATAATATAGTGATTAATGTTAGAGAAATCTTGGAGTTCTTGAGCCTTCTTTCTTTCTGCATATGTGTGCATTGTTGCGGATTATCTGATTTAGATAATCTTGTGGATTTTGTTTATCCCTTGTTACCTTGTCTCTATCATGTCCAAAACTAGGGCAAAAACACATAATTTTTTTATAATAAAAAAGGTACAAACAACTACGATGACACAACTAATATCGAATGCATTTCGGAAAGGTGATGACATGGTGAAGTTAGTTTTTGAGTTGCAAGGTCTATACATAGATTGAATTTGGGTCACAACAAAAGTGGATGCAGAGTCGATATTCCAACTCATTACACGGGTTAGAGACCATATGGTTTAGTGCAACAGGAACACTTGGGTCAGGTTGATTAAACAATAGTTACATGTTTAACAAAGTGTGGCATCATGGTCGTGAATCATTTGTTAGAACATAAGTTAAGTTAGGTTGATCTGATACTCTTATACCTACTTCATTTTACTAGATGATTCAAAAGGGTGTACTAAACTGCATTATAGGTTGACCTAGCAATACTTAAATCTTTAATCCTAATAATAACATGATCCATTTAGAACTAATATATATCCCACTTTCATTGTTAAGCCATTTAAGACATTCAACGTATCTTTTAAACAAAACCCAATATAATTATTCTTCCCACATTAGATTTCCTAACACATTTAAAATAAAGTCCTCACAACACAATAATTTTATTCTATTTATATTATGGAAAAATGCATTTAAATTTTTTAAAGAACTATCATAATTTTACAATTAATTGATAACAATAATAATTAAATTTCAATTCACTTCTTTTATTTGGAAAGAAAATCTTAAATTGTATTTACCCACACATTATTTAAATAAATAATAACTAAATTAATTACAAAGAATAAAATATATCATATCTCCTATCTATTCTTAAAAACACTTAATCCTACATGTAAACATAACTCACTAATATCAAATCTATTTAATTCCCACCCTATTTAAAATACATGAATCATATATCATTAATCATTATTAAATTTTAATAAAGAAACTAAATAATATAATTAATTACAAACCCCAACCTATTAACAATTTCTAAACTAACTTACCCTACTAACCCACCCTACTAACCTACTCTACTATCCCTTCACCCTTTCTCCTAGCCCATGGCCCACGTGCCAAGTGGGAAGGGATGACAAGACATAAAGTGGGCGCTGCATGAAGAGGAATTCGAATTCCAATGGGAGGTAAATGTTTTGCTTTATTTTCAAACTCATGTTTTGGGGCCCACAAAATAACTTTAGCAAGTGCAGTGTAAAGTCAACAAGTTTTCTTTTTAAAGTTTGCACCAAGACAATCGTACGCATGGCAGGGAAGGGATGGCTTCATGCCCAAGGTGAATGGTGACCCTAAAGGACAGCCCCCCAAAAAGGCACACAAGGTAAGTGATTCATGTTGATTTCTTTTTTTTTAATAATTAAATATGTCACTTTGCCCAAACAAATGGGTAAGATGGGTGTGGGGCCCTCTAAGTGTCCCTTCACTGCATATAATAAATAAAACATACATGGTATATTAATATTTATGCATTCCCTATTAATTTAATAATAAGACTCACACTAACAAGAGCTATTATGGGGGTTTAGTATTCTAACCTCATACTTAGCAAGGGAATAGGATATAGAATATTCTTTGTGTCATATGGAAATTAGTTTTCTTCCCATACATTTTTCAGAGAGTTATTTTAGCTCTCATAGAACTGGAAAGTTGTATTTTTCTTTTTCTTTTCCTTTTTAACATTGTATTTCATTTTTTTTTTAAGTTAAATGTATGTATCTTGAATTATTATTGTTTATGTTTTCAATTAAATGGATTGTTTATAAAGTATAGGTAATAGGTAGTTTATTATTTAATGTTAAAATTGATTAATAATCCATTGCTATCATGATTTTATCAACAAGATTTAAGGATACAATATTGAATTTAAGGTATAATATTTTAATCACATTGTTATAAAAACCTAGTTTTCAAAAAAAGAATAGAGAGTATTAAACTTGAAATTATGGAAAGCAATACATTTGAAGATAAGTTATGATTTGCAATCCAATAAAATTTGAACACATAAACTTGCTCATTTTCACAATTACTACATTTCCATTTACAATATTTGAGTCTACAACATTTGATCCATTTCATTTCAAAATCCATCTTTAACATGGAAGCACAATACAATAGATGATACTACAATGGAGAAGTCTCCAACACAATGACATCAAGAAACCCTTCCATGCTCCAAATTTAAAATGACTCCATCATAAGATACATACAAAATTTGCAAAAAAAATATTAAAATAATAATAAAGAGCTCACCTCCCATCATAGGTCTCAAGGAGACCACCCCCAAGCTAGGAGAACCGATAACCAATTGGTGACATCCACACCATTTACACAACAAGAAATAACCATCCAAGGTTTGCACAATATGATTCATCTTGAACCCATAATAAGGGGTGAAGGTGGACTTTCATGTAGGAGATTTCCAAATAAAATACATACAATAAACATGTCTTTCTAAGGCTAGAATCCATATACATTCTTCCATACATTCTCCTCATTATCTCCCCCAATCAAGATCAATAACATTGGCATGCAAGGGCCCATACACCTTACATTTTTTTCCTCTTCTCTTCTTAAGAAGAGACTGTACACATTAATGGAGTCCAACTAACCCCTTCCCCCATATATGACTACTTCTTCCCTATCCAAGGGTGAGTAATGTCATTACACCCTTCACAAAATCCCTCATTCAAACAAAGATAAACACAATAAGTATGAAATCAAACCCAAAATCTCATTCCCTTACATCACAACAATACAAAATACATAGATCACATAAGAAAGAAAATGAAACACAAACTAATATATTTGCAACAAAATAAAAAAACTTTTATGACAATGGTAGAGACCAACTTTCATAAGTGTTATGGTAAAATGATGCTTGAGAAGAGCCCAATCCCTTTTTGCTTCTTTCAATCCAAAACCCTAATGTCTCTAAAAGTAGAGAGTGGGTGAACACCTTCTAACTCTACAAAGGGTCTCTAAAAAGGCCTCTAAATCCTACCCACCCATCAACATTAATTTCATAATTAACCCCTAAGTCCTTTGGTTGTCCTTTTTCCCCTATTATAAATACAAGATTGGGAAGGAGTGTTGGTTTGGGTAAAAGGTCAAGACTCACTCTATTTTCGTAACATGTGAGTAATAGGATATTAAGAGGGTCACCAAGGCCACTAGTGGGTTCTAGAAGTGTTAAAAATATTTCTAACCCATACCCCTATCACTAAGGTACTTGGATTTTGCTAAAATTGGTCCTTATGATCACTTTTTGGCCTCTAGAAGTGACTAGAACAAAATTTAAATTTAAATAATCAAATTGGGTTATATTGCCAACCTTAGTAGACATGTCATTACATAAGCACATAACAAGTGTCAAGTGACACTATAAAATGACATAATACAACATTGACATGTCACTAATTACACAGTGAAAACACCTAACACATACATACAATTTATGGTCACGAATTAAATCACTTAACAACGAGTTTTGAATCTCTTCATTAGATTCAACCTTGGCTTTATAGTTTGTATATATGGTTGGTTACTAATTCTCCGATAATTTCTATGGTAATTTTCTTGCAGAGTAAATTAAACATCAGCAACTCAATAAAATCACATTCATATATATATATATATATATATATATATATATATATATATATATATATATATATATATATATCAAATTGCATAATCAATTGAGTGAACATTCTACATTTTCATTTAATAACCTTTTCCCATTTATGCACCTGATAACCATAACTAATTTCATAATCAAAATAAAATAACATATTTTTCCATTTGAATTTAAAATACTGCAATGATCATCATAATGCATGCATATACCCAAAATATCATAAATATCATCAATAAAATATACTGAAGTAATCATCACATGACATAAATAATACTAATAGTGTCTAGTCCATCAAATATAATGTCCCAAAATATCAAATAATAATGTATCAAAATAATTATATCAACTGAGTTATGATGGGTCAGGGTGAGGCCTCACATCCTCCCCCACTAGACATAAAATTTCTCTTGGAGTTCATAAAAAATATATGGTTACTGAGATGTCATATGTGTTGCATCCTCCCATGAAGTCGTGACCTCATCATAACAATCCCACTGGACCCTAACATAGTCCAGCTCTCTGCCTCATAGTGCAAGGGTCCATTGGGATATAATACAAATGGGCTCCAGTGCCAGCTATCTATCCGACTCCACCTGCAATGCATCCCAATCTATCACGTGAGTCTCATCATAAATATATCCTTGAAGTATAGAAACCTGGAACACATCATGGATGTGTGACAAGATAGGTGGCAAAGCTAGACAATATGCAACTGGTCCTATCCTCTCTAAGATCTCAAATGGTCCAACGAACCAAGGTGCCAACTTAGAGCCCTTTCTGAATTGAATTGGACTCTTATGTGGTTGCACTCTCAAGAAGACTCTATCTCCAACCTTATACTCTCTACCAATCATCTTCACATATGCATATTTCTTTTGTTTATCATGTGCCTCTCTAAGACGTTGTCGAATCAAAATCACTTGCTTCTCTATCTCTCTGACTAACTGAGGACCAATAGATACTCGATCCTTGATCCTGTCTAAACTCAAGGGTGTCCTGCAAGGTCTACCATACAAGGCCTGATAAGGTGGCATACCTATAGAAGAATGGTGCCTATTATTATAGGAAAAATTGACCAGATGTAGGTATTCCTCCCACTTGACCTAATGGTCCATCACGTACATGTGCAACATATCCTCCAATAGTTGATTAACCCTCTCAGTCTGACCATTTGTATGAGGGTGATACGTTATACTAAAATTGAGCCTAGTGCCCAATGTTGTATGTAACTCTCTCCAAAAGGCTGATGTGAATAATGAGTCTCTATCAGAGATGATCTTATGGGGAATTTCATGAAGTATGACAATATCCCACAAAAACACCTGAGCTACATCTCATGTTGTGAATGTAGTATGCACGAGTGAGAAGTGGGAAACCTTGGTCAACGTGTCAACTATCACCAAGATGGCATCATGGTGACAAGAAGACATGGGAAGACCAACAATAAATTCCATAGATATAATATCCCACTTTCACTCTGCAATTTCATGTGGCTATAGAAGCCCACCGGGGTGACGGTGCTCTGTTTTCACCCTCTAGCACTCTAGGCATCTCACAACAATACTAACAATCTATAGTCTCATGCTTGGCCAATGGTACAACTATCTCAAATCTACATGTAACTTCTTAACACCAGGGTGCACTGCATAAGGTTCTCTATGTGTCTCAAGTAGAATGAGCTCACACAAATCCCCACTGGAAGGTACATAGATACACCCTCTATGACGTAGTAGTCCATTGGATTCTAAGGAATAATCTGAATACTTCCCTTCTAAGGGTATCTGAGAATGCACCAACTGTCAAACCTCTGCATAAAAGGAATCCTCTGGAAAATTACATAAGATAGGCTCTCTCAAATTGGTACAAGTAGTCACAGATGAAATCTCATGGTGTCTCCTACTCAAGGCATCTGCAACCACATTCTCCTTCCCTTTGATGTAATGAACATCAAAATCATACTCACAAAGGAACTCCATCCACCTTCTCTGCCTAGCATTAAGGTTCAACTGAGTGAAAATATATTGTAAGCTCTGATGGTCGAAATGAAGCATGAATCTATGACCTAGAAGGAAGTGTTTCCACCTCACTAAAGCATGAATCACTACAGTAAGCGCTAGGTCATGAGTAGGATAATTAATCTCATGAGTCTTCAACTTCCTAGTCTCATAGGAGATAGGTCATCCATCCTGCATAAGGACTTCCCCTATCCCATTCAATGATGCATCTGTGCACACCACAAAGTCTCCTAAAGGGTTTGGCACTGCAAGTATCGGTGCACTTGTGAGGGCTCTCTTGAGCTCCTGAAAATCTCTCTCACACTTCTCTATCTACTCATACTGCTTTCCCTCTTTGAAGGGAGGTGATGGGGTGTGCCAATCTAGAAAATCCCACAATGAAGCGTCTGTAATATCCTGCTAACCCCATAAAACCCCTCACCTCAGTGACACTAGTGGGTGCTTTCCAATCCATAATGGCTTGGATCTTTCATGGATCTACTAAGATTCTATCGCTGAATATAACATGACCCAAATAATGTACCTCAGGTTGGAAGAACGCACACTTTGAAAATCTACCAAACAACCAGTTCTCTCTCAACCTCTGCAAAACCTATCTCAGGTGCTCCTCATGCTCCTTCTCATCATGAGAATATATCATAATATCATCTAGGAACACAACCACAAACTTATCCAAGAAGGTATGAAATACTCCATTCATGAGGCTCATGAATACCGCTGGAGCATATGTGAGGCCAAATGGTACCACAGTGAACTCGTAGTGACCATACCTCATACAAAATGCAGTCTTTTGAATATTAGTCTCCACAATTTTCAGCTGATGATAACCTGACTTCATATCTATCTTCAAGAATACTCGAGCACCCTGTAACTGATCAAAGAGATCATCGATTATAAGAAGTGGGTATTTTTTCTTAATAGTTACTTTGTTCAACTGTCGATAATCAATGCACAACGTAAGTGATCCATCCTTCTTCTTCATGAATATCACCGGTGCACCCCAAGGTGAAACACTATGTTGAATATGCCCTTTCTCCAAGAACTCCATTTTAATCTTGAGCTCACTAAGCTCATGGGTAGTCATCCTATATGGTGCTCTCAATACTGACCCAACTCCTAGCACAAGGTCTATGTAAAAATCCATTGCTCTAGGTGGAGACATACCAGGAAGCTATGAAGGAAATACATCTGCAAACTCCTATAAGATAGGAAAATAATAGAGGGATGACTCCCTCTCTGAATCCTCCTCTCTTTCACTAATGGTGATAGCAAATAGCTAACATCCTTTTTGCATGTACCGCCTAAGCTGCATAGCGGAAATCATACAAAGAGATATAGGCCTCTGCACTCCGTAGATCACCCTAGAAATACCATGCTCATCCACACATTCTACCCTCTTCTTTCAACAATCCATCTTGGCGATGTGGGAATAAAGCCAATCTATGCCAAGGATAACATCATATGAACCTAGAGGGGTAATGCGTAGATCAGACATCATGGTCATGTCTCCAATCTGAATCTGACAATTTTAGACCATGGAGCTAACTGACACCCTAGCTCTTGAGGCTAACTCTACCTCCCAACTAACATCTTGTCTAACTACCACTAGCCTGCAACACTCCACTATATGTGGATATATAAAGGAGTCAGTAGCTCTAGAATCAAATAAAATAGTAACCATACTACCTCGTATCATACCTGCGGCCTCAATAACTATAGCCTGATGCTCGGCCTGGTAATTATCAACCGCTATAAAAACTCTATGGGATCTACCCATGTCTCCAACTGTAGGCTCTGAGGTAGCCCCTCTCTGACCACCAACTGACTGTCCCTGTGGGAACTCTCTCGCTATCTAACCCATGCCACCGAAAGTGTAACATGGCCCTCAGGTCTGAATCTGTACTCCCTATGATCTAGACTGTTGTGGTCCTTCGGTCCTACTGGAACCACTCTAACCACCCCTAGATGACTGTTGAGTCCTAACTGGTTGTGCTTAAAGGGTCTGTGTCCTCTGATCCTATCTAGGACCCTGAGACTACCACTATTTGGGCTTAGAGCCCTGATAACCCTGTGAAGGCCTCTGTCTAGAATCCTATTAAGATCTCTGTTACTGAGCCTATTGACCCTTAAAGGATACTGCTAAATGATTATGATTTCCTTTCCAAGGGGGTCTCTGTTGTCCTGACTACTGGGAAGAGGGGTTTTAGTGCTGAGACTGATCCTGAGACTCCTATCTAGTACATTTATCCTTTTCTACAAGTGACATCTCAATTGTCTCTCTAAATGTGGTAGGAAAGGCTAGGCATATTGTACCATGAAGAGACATATTAAGTCCCTTAATGAAATATTGGATATGTAGTTTCTTGTCCTTCATGTAATCAACATATGGAAGGAGCTCGAGAAATTGACTCTCATATTGGGTCACTATGAGACCTCTCTGCTGGAGATCATGGAACTCCTCTATCTGTCTCTTTCTGAAATGCTCAGAGAGGTATCTCTCTTAGAAACGGGCCATAAAGGACTCCCAAGTGAGTGTGTCAATACTCACTCCACCTATGGACTCCTACTCCCACCAAGTGGATGCTTTATCCTATAGGAGATGGACTACAAGTTGTTCCTTTAGATTACTCCCATAAGGGCACAATCCAAAGCATCGATGTAGACTCTATAACTAGGCCTCTACTACTGACTCATCAGTGGATCCTAAAAATAAGGGAGGCTGGAGTCGCAATAACTATCAGATCTCATCTCCAACACCTCTAGGGGGTCTCTCTCTAACGTGTATCTCAGGCTTGGGTAGTACTTCTATCTGATGAACTGACTCACCCTCATGATCACCATGACCCTCAACATGCCTGGGTGGGGGACTCCTATTCCTCTCTCTGTTAACTTCTCTATCACCTTCTGGGATCTGTGCTTCCCTTTCAAAAATCTGCTACTGAACTATGGGTGGTAACCTCTGCTGAATCACCCCGATCAAATTCTGGAGGACGTCCAGAATATCTTGGTTAGGGTTCTAAGGTGGTGGAGGTGGTGCATCCTCCTATTCTGCCCCAACATGTGTAGCTCTATGACCCCTACCTCGTTAGCCAGCTCATGTGATGGTAGACATCCTACATAATAATTTAAGTTTAAATGAGTTGAAATGTAATGGGTTTAGGTTCTTAGTGTCGAGGCATGGCTATGATACCAAAATGTCATACCCAAAACTAGGGCAAAAATACTTTTTTTTTTTTAAAGGTACAAACAACTACGATGACACAACTAATACTGAATGCATTGCGGAAAGGTGACGACATGGTGAAGCTAGTTTTCAATTTGCAAGGTCTAGATATAGATTGAGTTTGGGTCACAACAAAAGCGGATGCAGAGTCGATATTCCAACTTGTTACACAGGTTAGAAACCCTACGGTTTAGTGCTATAGGAACACTTGGGTCAGGTTGACTAAACAATAGTTACATGTTTAACGAAGTGTGGCATCATGGTCATAAATCATTTGTTAGAACATAAGTTAAGTTAGGTTGATCTGATACTCTTATACCTACTTCGTTTTACTAGATGATTCACAAGGGTGTACTAAACTGTATTATAGGTTGACCTAGTAATACTTAAATCGTTGATCTTAATAATAGCATGATCCATTTAGAACTAATACATATCCCACTTTCATCATTAAGTCATTTACGACATTCAACGTATCTTTTAAATAAAACTCAATATAATTATTCTTCCCACATTATATTTCCTAACATATTTAAAATAAAGTCCTCACAACACAATAATTTTATCTCATTTGTATTACGAAAAAAATATATTTAAATTTCTTAAAGAACTATCATAATTTTATAATTAATTGATAATAATAATAATTAAATTCTAATTCACTTCTTTTATTTGGAAAGAAAATCTTAAATTGCATTTACACACACATTATTTAAATAAATAATAACTAAATTAATTATAAAGAATAAAATATATCATATCTCCTATCTATTCTTAAAAATACTTAATCCTACATGTAAACATAACCCACTAATATAAAATATATTTAATTCCTACCCTATTTAAAACACATGAATCATATATCATTAAAAAAATTTAATAAAGCAACTAAACTATATAATTAATTACAAACCAAAACCTATTAACAATTCCTAAACTAACTTACCCTACTAACCTACCCTACTAACCTACTCTACTATCCCATCACCCTTTCCCCTAGCCCATGGCCCACATGCCAAGTGGGAAGGGATGACAAGACATAAAGTGGGGGTTGCATGAAGAGGAATTTGAATTCCAAGGGGAGGTAAATATTTTGCTTTATTTTCAAACTCATGTTTTGGGGCCCACAAAATAACTTTAGCAAGTGCAATGTAAAGTCAACAAGTTTTATTTTTTGAAAAGTTTGCAACAAGATAATGGTACGCATGGTAGGGGAGGGATGGCTTCATGCCCAAGGTGGATGGTGACCCTAAAGGACAGGCCCCCAAAAAGGCACGCAAGGTAAGTGATTCATGTTGATTTCTTTTTTTTTTTAAATAATTAAATATGTCACTTTGCCCAAACAAAGGGGTAAGATGGGTGTGGGGCCCTCTAAGTGTCCCTTCACTACATATAATTAATAAAACATACATGGTATATTAATATTTATGCATTCCCTATTAATTTAATAATAAAACTCACGCTAACAAGAGTTATCAGGGAGGGTTAGTATTCTAACCCCATACTTAGCAAGGGAATAGAATAAGGAATATTCTCTGTCATATGGGAATTAATTTTCTTCCCATACATTTTTTAGAGAATTATTTTGGCTCTCATAGAATTGAAAAGTTGTATTTTTTCTTTTCTTTTCATTTTTAACATTGCATTTCATTTTTTTTTGAGTTAAATGTATGTATTTTGAATTATTATTATTTATGTTTTCAATTATATAGATTTTTTGTAAAGTATAGGTCATAGGTAGATTATTATTTAGTGTTAAAATTTGATTAATAATCTATTGCTATCATGATTTTCTCAACAAGATTTATGTATTCAATATTGAATTTAAGATATAATGTTTTGATCTCATTGTTATAAAAACCTAGTTTTCAAAGAAGGAATAGAGAGTATTAGAATTGAAATTATGGAAAAGTTATGATTTGCAATTTAATAAAATTTGAACATGCAAAATTTCTCTTTTTTACAATGACTACATTTCCATTTACAATATTTGAGTCTACAACATTTGATCCATTCCATTTCAAAATCCATCTTCAACATGGAAGCACAATATAATATGTGATACTACAATGGATAAGTCTCCAACACAATGACATCAAGAACACCTTCCATGCTCCAAATCTAAAATGGCTCCATCATAAGGTTTATCCAAAATGTGCAAAAGCATACATAAAACTAACAATGGAGAGCTCACCTCTCATCTTAGGTCTCAAGGAGACCACTCCTGAGCTAGGAGAACCTGTAACCAATGGGTGACATCCACATTATTTACACAATAAGAAACACCCATCCAAGGCTTGCACAATAGGATTCATCTTGAACCTATAATAAGGGGTGAAGGTGGACTTCCATGTAGGAAATTGTCAAATGAAATACATACAATAAACATGTCTTTCCAAGGCTAGAATCCACATACATTCTTCCATAAATTATCCTTCTTATCTCCCGCAATCAAGATCAATAACATTGGCATGCAATGGCCCATACACCTTGCATCTTTTCCCTCTTCTCTCCATGAGAAAAGACTCTACACATTCATAGATTCTAACTAACCCCTTCCCCCATATATGGCCACTTCTTCCCTATCCAAGGGTGAGTAATGTCATTACACCCTTCACAAACTCCCTCGTTCAAACAAAGATAAACACAATAAGAATGAAATCAAACCCAAAATCTCATTCTCTTACATCACAGCAATACAAAATACATTCATATAAGCAAGAAAATAAAATACATACAAATCTATTTACAACAAAATAAAGAAACTTTCATGGCAATGGTGGGACCAACCTTCACAAGTGTTATGGTAAAATATTCTTTGAGAAGAGCCCAATCCCTTTTTGCTTATTTCAATCTAAAACCCTAATGTCTCTAAAAGTATAGAGTGGGTGAACACCCTCTAACTCTACAAAGGGTCTCTAAAAGGGCCTCAAGTCCTACTCACCTGTCAACATTAATTTCAGAATTGACCTCTAAGTCCTTTGGTTGTCCTTTGTCCTCTATCATAAATGCAAGATTGGGAAGGAGTGTGGGTTTAGATAAAAGGTCAAGATTCACTCTATTTTTGTAACATCTTAGTAATGGGTTATTAAGAGGGTCACCAAGGCCACTAGTGGGTTCTAGAAGTGTTAGAAATGTTTCTAACCCATACCCCTATCACTAAGGTACTTAGATTTTGCTAAAATTGGTCCTTGAGACCACTTTTTGGCCTCTAGAAGTGACTAGAACAAAATTTAAAGTTAAATAATCAAATTAGGTTACATTGCCAACCTTACTAGACATGTCATTGCATAAGCACATAACAAGTGTCAAGTGACACTGTAAAATAACATAATACAACATTGACATGTCACTAATTGCATAGTGAAAACACCTAACACATACATACAATTTGCGGTCACGATTTAAATCACTTAACAATGAGGTTTGAATCTCTTCATTAGATTCAACCTTGGCTTTACAGTTTGCACATATGGTTGGTTACCGACTCTCCAATAATTTCCATGGTAATTTTCTTGCATACTAAATTAAACATCAGTGGCTCAATAAAATCACATGCATATATATAAATCAAATTACATAATCAATTGACTGAACATTCTACATTTCCATTTAATAACCTTTTCCCATTTATGCACCTGATAACCATAACTGATTGCATAATCAAAATAAAATAACAAATTTCTCTATTTGAATTTAAAATACTACAATGATCATCATAATGCATGCGTATACCCAAAATATCATAAACATCATCAATAAAATATATTGAAGTAATCATCACATGACATAAATAATACTAATAATGTCTAATCTATCAAATATAATATCCTAAAATATAGAATCATAATGTATCGAAATAAGTGTATCAACTGAGCTATGATGGGTCAGGGTGAGGCCTCACTGTCTCATTCTTGTGCCTATTTGTTGGAGTGAATGTTTGTTTGTAGGTCGCAGTTTATGTCTATTTCCTTAGATACGCTATTATTTGTGAAATCTTCTCTTTCCTTGAATGGCCTCTTTCTATTTTAGACCTCTCTATGAAATACTTATGCAAGCCTATTCAGAAAGTTGTGTTCTACTAGATTCAGGAATTTCATGCTAGTTTTTTTCACTATGTTATAATTCATGTTACCTTCGGTGTATCACCTAGTAGGATAATTTGCTTTTCACTAATTTCCCTTCAATTTTTTTGATAGGACTTTATGATCGGCTTCGCCAATAGAGGATAAGTTGTCACCAAGTACCGGGGTACCAGCCAAATTTGCCTGAAGAGGTTTTCCGGAGAATGAATTCTCCTAGCCTCCAAGCACCTGGTAGTCGGGTCTCGATAATGCAGGGGAGCTAAGTTAGGCAAGTGATTGTTGTATGAGGGGATAGCTAGTTTTTACTCATCTTCTTAGGGATTTCAAAAGGGATGGGGCTTCCTGCAAGCACTTAGACTTAATAAAGAAATTGCAAAAGATCGATCAGGGTTAGATATATGTTTCTACCTATAGTTATGCAATAAATATTCAAACATCAAACTAAGCTCCAATGCAATAAAACTACACTAAATACCAAATACATAAAGAACCATCGATTCACATGCATTCAATAGCAAGGGGAGACAAGATCATTAATCTAAACTAAAACATAGGAGCAAAGGACATAAGAAAACATACTGCACAAAAGGCGTTTGTTAACTCTAGAGATCAGAACAACACATAACAAATAGCCACAAGATGTCCTTCCTTCTTCATTAACTCAAATGGTTCTAGCATCACTAGTGAGTACATTCATGGCTCCAAAGGAGCATTCTAAACTGCTAAGAACAATTGAGTATTAAGCTCCTGAAAACAAGTGAAAGTAAAATGCTATGCTTCTATTACTCGCTGGAGTGTAAAATCATCAATTTTGCCGACCCTTGTTATGGAAATGGACTTCTTATTTATACATAAAGTTTGACCTAAAACTAACCTAATCTAACTGTACACTTGTTAAATATAATACATTATCTATGGCTGGTACTACCTGCACCACTTACAATCACCTCAGGATAAATATAGGTCTGACAAGATAGAAGAAGAAGATAAGAGGAGAAATATGGAAGAATCGGCATATAGAAGAGTGTTGAGGTAGTTATAGAGGAAATATAATTGTTCCAGTATCCTAGGTTACATGCCTCATAAATGCAAATTGTGGCTCCCTATCTTCAATGTGCACCAGGTAGTTAATGCGAGAGCGGTGCCTCGGGAGAATCACGTGTCAGAGCCATCTCTTTCATCTGACATACCTTATCTTGATTGCCTACCTTATGACCCTTATTAATTGCTTGACAGTGATTGGTCAGCCCCAGGGAACCCTAACATGAACCACTGTGAATGAATACAAAACTTTAGACCTAGAATTCTGGAGTCCAGGAGCTTACGCTTAAAGAATAATGAATTTACAAAACTGTACCCCGGTGGTGAAAATCTCCAGAGACCGGAGAACTTTATTGTTCCTTGTTCTATTTGAAGGCCTCCAAAATATGGCCAATTCCTTCCTCATCTACGTCCTTGATGCAATCCCAGCGATCGTTGACAACCCTGAATTGTTCGTCAACATTGTTGGCCCCTTCCTTGAGTTCTGTAGCCACTTTCACTGCGTCATGAGCTTGAAGCATTATTTTGGTTAATCATGGCATTTTCCCTCTGTGAAAATCTCTGGAGAACTGGTACCGAGACTCCATTAGCTCATCAAATTTACTTAGTACAAAATCTTCTAGAGCACAAGTCCCGATGGTGAAGGGATCGACTTGAGAAACCCTTGTCACAAATGTTGTATATGAATTTAAAGAATTCCAGACTTTTGGGATTCTATTCTTTAGGGCCGCTACCAATTGCTTACTCACCTCAATTTTGAGGCCAAGTCTGGAGTGCTAGGCCTAGAGGAACCTAAAGGGTTCATATCCCAAAATACTTGTTTCTATGATGAATTCCTCCCCAAAGTTCATCATTTCTTCTAGCTCAGATCTCCACTCTTCATACTTCTCCATTTCTTTCTCCCATAGGGAGATGGCATCGTTCACCTGGCCCAAAATATTGTTGGCCCGAAAGAGGTTCGAGAGTGTCACTTCTAAGAATTGTCTTATGGCTATGATCTACTCAGTGACCCACCCATCCATAGCCTATGCCTCCTTCTTCATGGCCCTCAAAGTATTAATATCACCCTACGAGAGTTGTGTTCCAGATGTGGAGGCTTCCGAACGTATCTTGGCCAATGGTTGTGTGAGTTCTGCAAGAAGCCTGAGGAGATTTACATTCTTTTCCTTTTCCTCCTTTAGCTTATGTGCATGTTTGTCATACCGGGCCTCAACTGCCAGGGTAGACTCTTTCAACAGGTTCAATTCACCCTGTTTATCTCTCCTCCCCAGAGGAACTTTTGTAACTGTATATTCTTTGGCTCTCTTATGGTTGTCATTTCTACATCTGGGGGAGGCATCACTATTACTATGATGGTATTTCTTCCCAGACTGGTCTGAAGGGTATGGATGGTTCGGGCCTTCTTAGGCTTCTAAGCCTCTTGATTATGGGCCATCATTTTAGCCAAGGAGAGGGGAACTCTCATTGTTGTTGGGGCCTTCCTTTTTCTTGACTCTACGAGCCACTATGGTCGTGGGGGTGGTCTTATGGCTAGGTCTTGGGTACTAGGGTTTTCCTCGAGAGTTGGCCACTCTTCTCTAACATCTATGGTCTCTATGGACTCCTTTTCTTTGCTCCCAGGATTCCCTATGTCTCCCACCTTGGTGGAATTTTCATCTATGGTGTCAGAGACATCGTCTTTCCTGACACCTATAACATTGGTTTCCATATCTCTGGGGTTCTCCCCTGTGTCTTGTTGTTGCTGATTTCCTTCGGCATTATCTACCGAGACATTCTCCTCTGAGGGCACATCTTTTGGAGGGGGAAAGGTGTCTAGCCCAGATCTGGATGTTGGGCCGCGAAGACCACCTGGTTGAATGTCGGGTTCTGGAGTAGTTGATCACCCAGATTAACTTGAGGAATCTGGAGTGTGACGACTGGGGGTATGATTACTCCCAAAGGTTTGATTTCCCCAGCCATTGTCGGCTACTCTACTTGTTCTTGTCTTCCCTTTGTCTCGGTCCCTAGGACTGGTGTTTATTTAGTACTTGTTATATTGACCAACTCTTGTTCTTGCTCCTGGCTTTGTCCTTGTTCCCAGACTTCTTCTGGAGCAATTTCTTTTTGTTCCATTTCTCCTACCCCGGGGACATTTTCTACCTCTTGCACGATGATCTCTTTTACTTCTCTCTCAACATCTTCATGTAGATTTACTAGATCCTTGGTTTGGAAGATGTCAAAATTGTCATGGGGAGGGGAAGCCTCTAGTTGATCCTCTACTTCAGGGATGGACGGGATAACCTCCACAGGAATGTTGCCCAATTTCCCGGGGCTTACATCTGGGCTTGGTGGAGGGTTATCCACCCTTGAATTCTTTATTCTTGTCTATAGCAAGACCTCGACATCCATGATCACTGCATTCTCATCCTATGTGTTCACTACTTGGCTCATTAATGCTGCAAGTGATGGCGAGCCTGATGGGAGGGTAGATCTCACCAGAGTAACTGGAAGGCCAAGAGAAAGTTGGGCGCTCAATGTTTCACTCAGCTGGCGGGATGCCTCAAGCTGAGTGTGAATTTGTTCCATAATATGGAGTGGATCTGGGGGTGTAACCTAGGCTAGGGCACCCTCTTTTTCTTTCCCCTTGTCTCTGCTTAGCCCGGCCGCTCCGGAGGCCGAAGAGGACCCCCGCAAAATTGGACCCTGGTAGGCGCTTTTCTTGCACACTTGTGCAAAATATTCATGACTATGTTGAACAACACCCTGGGTGATGTCCTCAATTGTTAAAGTTTCTGGGGTGTCCCAATCCACCAGAGGGAGATCCATCTTGTCGATCCCCTGTAGCTTGTAATACTGTTCCTCCAAGGGTCCGTTGTTCAAAAAATCTTTTGGAAAGGTCCAAATGCCGAGGCTCTTCATCATCCCTTTGTTCATCCTTGAGTACCTTCACTCCCGGACATCGAAGTAATCTTGGCAATCTACCCAAAAATACTCCATGTGAGGCTCGTGTGGTGTGGATGCCTGGGGAAGTGTTGTTCTTATCTTGCCGAGTGGATCAAAATTGTTCATTGCCAGATGGAACTCGACCAATCCCAGACTCTTCAACTCATTATCGGCCTCTTTGGCCACTACAAGGCTGCAAGAATAGTTCCCACAAGTAATCAGGAATGGGATGGAGGTGACCTTCTTCACTCCGTAGAATGTGTGAAGTGCTAGGATTTGCCTGCAAAACTCCATCAAAATAATCCTATCCCTGCAATGCTTGGGGAGTAGGTAGGGTTTTCCAAAAAACCTGGTCACCCAAATATAAGAATGTTGATGAAACTAAATGAAATAATTGTCGTATGTACTCACCAAGGCCATAGCCTCCTTCGATAGCTGGTAACTAGAATCCTGAGATGGTATCAAAATGTTGAAGTAAATGAAGGTGTCATTTACTTGGCGAAAATTGGGGAAGTTGGCTTCCCATTGAATCTATTGGAAATGGTCCCACGGAGCATTCTGGTCGGCCCTAGTCCTGAGGATGCCCACTGTAACTAAACCCCAAATTCTGGGTCTTTGTTGTGCCAATTCTTATAACACGTACGAATTCATGTAAAAATTTGAATTTAGGCCGACATTGTTCAATTGGAAGTCTACATGATTGGCAACAATTGTTGCCTATCAAAATTATGCCCATTGGTGGAGATGCCATATAAGAAATAGTACATCCATAGTGAGAAATCTTGGGCATGAGATTCTTCAAAGACCCAACATAAGAAGATGATCCTTGCTTGGATGCTTTCTTTGAAATCTGCTCGGGGGATTTCCAGCTTCATCTTCTTGTAGTCTTTCCTTGGTGTTTTTAGCCAGTAGCTACTGAGGTGTTGTCGGGTGAGCTGGGAAACCTTACCAAACTCCTGTAGTGAGGTGGCTCAAAAGATGACAATAGAATTGGAGAACTGGGGGATTCTTAGCCCTGAAGCAAATATAGTAGTGTCCAAAGATACTAAGGGCATTGGATAGCCCGTTGGAAGAGTAGCACTAAGTATCACGGCCCGGATGGTGGTGTTGTAGTGTTTGTCCAGAGTTATGATCAACTTTAGGGCCTGCACAGAATAAGGAAAGAAGGTGGCTTTGATGATGCCGGAGGTGGCCAAGTTCTTTGCCATATTATCTCTGGCGGAATGCTGGGCAAACATTGTTCTGATTATGCCTTGTAATCCGACCCAGGGTCCAACCTCAGTGTCGGTGACTAGCTGTAATTTAGAATCCACCTTGGATCCTACAAGGGCACCATCCTTTGGATATTTGGATGTGAGCGGGATTTTTTCAAGTGCTCTCTCAGCCTTTGACTTGGTGGCCTCTCTTGTTGATGTGGTTGGAAGTTCCAGACTTCAGACATATTGATCGTTGACTTGTTGATATCCTACATAATTGGACAACCGTCAACATAAGTAAATAAAATAAAGTAAGTTCTGGGTTCTGGAGGTTTCATCACCATTGTGCACCTATTAGAAAAGACATTAGCTTGCATCAAATCCCAGTAACCAAGGCTACAATAACTCACTTTGGATTTATTCAACACCTGGGGATTTTGGGGGAGTTTTGGTCTATGCAACAATGTGATGAAGGTCATGGGATTGCATGGAGCCCATAGTCTGGAGAAACTAGTCGTTATTGAAATGACCGGGCAGTGAGCCATACTAGGCTGACGTGGGTTGTCACATGGTCATGCAATAAATGGCATAAATACATTAAAGGTCATAGATGTCTTGACACAGATGGAATGAATTCCACTTGTATTTGTTTTGAATGCTCATACGTGAGGGAATTTAATCCTGCCATCAATGCTAAAATAATGGAGGATAGAGAAAACTGCCATAGCTCAAATAGGCGAGGTATCGAGTTTGAACCAGGTGGAAACCAGGTGGGAGAGCTTGAATTTGGGGTCTACGATGAAATAGGGCACGGTGAGCTCACCATAGGGCGGGTTAGACAAAATGGAATGTACAAACCAAGCACGCAGAGACACACTATGGATACCCTATTTACTCAAGAGGCTGAAGAATGAAAAAATTACAACAGACAAAGCTAACTAACCTATAGGCTACTAGCAATTAACAAGAAATTTACAATTATTTACATGGACTTACAACTAATTTACATCATTTTACAAATTACTTACACAGACCTACACTATTTACAAAATGCACAAAATATACAGCGCACAGAAGGCGGACAACCTTCCTACAAAACCATCCCACCAATGGGAAGCGACGACGAAGACCAGAAATGAAAAAGCAAACAAAGCCTAAACAAAAACTAGAGGTGAAAAGAACAAAGAAAACAGAAAGAAACAAAGAGAACCAGAAGGGCCTACCTTAAATGTTAGGAAATGCGGGAGGAAGGGCATAGGAGGTTCTCTACAAACAGGAAGCTTCACGGACCATGAACACCAAAAACCCTGCAGGATAGTGGAAGCACGCACAAGATCAAACAACAACTTCACCATTAAACACTTGAAGCAGACACACTTAGCTCACTGGTAATTTGAACAAATCATACTTAATCACTCTTAATTCGCTAAAGGTAATTTGTTCATGGTAAATATAAAAATGACAAGTGAAACCCCATTTATACCCTTAGGTTAAAATGCACCACTTCCTTTCACAAGTCCCAATAAAAGGCAAACCTCCAAACTTTGGGCCTGGGGATCCCATGCAACCACACCCTCTAACAAAAGAGGAAGCAGTGGAAAAGAATCCCAAAGTCCAGAATCTGGCTGGAACAAATAAATAAAACACTTCGGGACTGGGTCTTAGAGGAAGAGAAACCAAAAAGAAAAGAAAATAGCGGTCCCGCGGAGGCGAAGGCTGGAAGAAAACAAAAGAAAAAGGAACAAGGACAAAAGCAAAAAGGGGGGCCCAACATTTTTCCCACAAAATGTAGGGATGGGTATGCAGGGCATAAAAAGTTCTCCTTCTATCCCTTTTCCTTCCAAGTTTACTTTCATGTTCAAAAGCAAATAAGGTGATTATCCAAGAGGAACCGACCTATAATCTGGAGGCTTCACTTCAGTTAGCAGAGGTCCCACAACCTAGAAGTGATTCCTGCGTTATACTAGATTGTTAGGCTCAAGCGCTTAGTAGGGTGAAAAATTTAGTGTATAACAAGAACAACTCCTATTTCCATGTGTCTTGCATCACACTCCACCTAAAAAATCTTGTTAAAGTATGGAAAAGCAAGGAAATGTTGTTAAGCAACCTTTTTCTTTAGTGTTTCAAAAGATTCATTAGCTTCTCTATTCCATGGAAACTTACATTTCTTCCCTCCTTTAATGGTCTCCAGTATTGAAGCACAAATATGACTAACCCCCTTTATAAACTTCTTATAAAATTTTGAAAATCCATGAAAACTTCTAACATCACCCATTGTCCTAGGGGTAGGCCAATAAAGTATAGCACTCACCTTTTCTTGATCCATTTTCAATTCACTATGAGATATAACAAAGCCCAAGTATATAATTTCTTCCTGCATAAACATACACTTATCTAAATTGATCATTAGTTATTCTTCATGTAGCCTTCTTAGGACCATGTCTAAGTGCTTTAGGTGCTCTTCCTTTAATATGTTGAAGATTAGGATGTCATCTAACTAAACAATCACACATTTTCCTATAAAATCCCTCAAGACTTTATTCATAAGCCTCATAAATGTACTAGGGGCATTGGACAAGCCAAAAGGTATGAATTTATATTCATATAAACCCTCATTTGGCTTAAAGGTCATCTTCTATTCATCCCCTGGCCTTATCCTAATCTGGTGGTATCCAATTTTTAGATCAACTTTTGAGAAATAATTAGCACCCCCCCAAATAGTCAAGTAAATCCTTAATTCTAGGAATGATAAAATGATACCTTATTGTTATCTTTCTGATTGCTCTTGAGTCTGTATAGAGCCTCCAAGTGCCCTCCTTCTTGGGTGTTAGGATTGTAGGTACTGCAGAAGGGCTTAGACTCTTGCCAATAAGTCCTGATTCTAACAACTCTTCAATTTGTCTGGCCATCTCTGCATTCTGTTGGGGTGTAAGATTGTATGCTGCCTTGTTGGGTAGAGCAGACCTGGGGATGAATTCTATATAATGGCTCGTGTCTCTGATAGGAGGTAGAGACCTTGGGATTCCCTCTAAAATGATTCCCTTGTACTGGTCTAGTAACTATTGTACTGTAGGATCTATTAGTCTTTCTCTCTTTGTTGTGTTATCTCCTTCTCTAACCACTCTTATGGTTCTTGGAATAGGGATTAGTGCATATAAAACTTCTCTCCAACAACTTCCTTCATGAATTTTTTTCCTTCCATCACTAAAACCTTGGCTTCTTTTCCCTTAGGTTCCACTTCATCTTCCATCAGAGGTAATAATTCAATCATATTCCCATCTTTGGTTATAGAATAGGTGTTTCTAAACTCATCATGATGTGATTTGTGATCATATTTCCATGGTCTCCCAAGTAGGATATGGAAAGCATCCATCTTATCAACATCAAACAATAACTTGTCCTTATAGGACCCTATTTGAAAATCCACCCAAGACTGCTCCTCTACAATAGCTTGTTGACCTTGGGTGAGCCAAGAGACCTTATATGGGGAAGGGTGAGATATTATTTTAATATTAAGCTTCTCTATCATTTCTAGAGATACAAAATTTTCAGTAGACCTAGAGTCAATCAAAACCATACACACCTTACCTCCTAATTTGCAAGTTGTCTTGAAGAGTGACTTCCTTTGTGGGGGTTCTTTTCCAGGAATCTTCATAGTTGTAACTGCTCTTTTGATCATCCGGTCTTCTTCTCTCTTAGGGTAGCCATATGCATTTGGATCATTCACACTTTGGTATGATGTAGTGCTTTGACAGTCTGATTCTTGAACAAGATTTTCCCTCCTTTCTCCCATGGAGCTTGTACTTGCCTTCTCTAGACATCTACTTGCCATGTGTCCTTCTTGATTGCAGTTGAAACATCTGATAGGTCCTCTCCCTTGTGATTTTACTTTGAAGTTAGGTCTCCTTCCTTTTAAGTTACCCCTATTGTTGTAACCATTGTTTTTACCTTCACCTCTATGTTGTTCTTGATTTGAGTCTCATTGGGAACCAAAACCATTCCCTCTTCCTCAAAAAGGGATCCTTCCTCTTTTTTGTCTACCTCTTCCTCTTCCATTATGATCTTGTCTCCTCTTGAACTTTTCTTCCACCTTAGAAGACAATTGGTAACACTTTTGTACTGTCCCAGGGGTATGCAAATTCAATTCTTCTTGAATGGAAAATTTTAGACCATTCATGTATCTAGCTAATTTTTCTCTGTATGTCTCCTTTGTCTTAGATTTCATGCACAACTTCATGAACTCTTTAGTGTATGTATTTATGTCCATATCCTTTTGTCTAACATTTTGTCTTCTTCTATGTAGTTGTACCTCATAATCTTTGGGTACATATACTTATTTCACCAAACTTACCATTCTCTTCCAAGTAGACAATCTAATTTTTCTTTCCTTCTCTATTTCATCTTGTATAAAACTCCACCATGTCAAAGCAGATCCTTTCAACTTTGACTTTTCTATCTTCACCTTCTAGTGTTCAGGAATGTCTTCACATTCGAAAAATCTTATGAGGGATTCAATCCAATCCATGACCAAGTCTGGATCCATTCTCCCACTAAATATTGGAAGTTCTAACTTCTCATCCATAGTTACTCTCTCCATGTACTTTAAGGCATTGTAGGAGGGGTCTCTGGTCTACATGAACTTCCTCTTCTTCCTTCCTTGGGATCTCTTCCTCATCCCATTCTCCATTACCTCCATATTCTTCATCACCCCTTCCTCTCATTTGGCCTCTCATCCCGTCCATCTCTTCTCTTATCTTTCTATTCTCTGTCATTTTCTCTCTTACAAGATTTTCAAGTTCCACATTTGTCATACTTTGTGGAAGTTTTTTTTCTCCTTCTACCATGTCTTCTTCAACTTCTTCTTCCCAAGGTTTAGTTTCCCTTGCTCTAATACCACTTGATGCAGAGCCTTTCTCAGTTAGGATATTCTAACTCATAACACCCTAAAATCCTTACTGGATGGTGTTAACAAGAAAGACTCCACACCCTAAGGCAAATTCTCCCAAAACATCTCCATGAAACAAAAGACAAGTAACACGTGATCCCTTCACATCTACTCCCTTCTCCTAAGGGTCTAAGGGATTATTTGGACATCAAATCACCCTCAAATTCCCCCTCTATCAAAATGGTTCAATATATATGGCTTTGGTCCCAAAATGGTTCAAACAACCCAACCCATGCATCAGAATAGATTATGCAACTCTTCTAGGGGTACTTGCTTCACAAAGTCCTAATAAGGCTTGTACCCCTATCCCACTGGTTTTTAGGGCACAACTTTAAATCACCCAAAGGACCAACCAAACAAATAGTATTTTATGATACCATTTTGGGATTTATACAGTCTCTTAAAGTTTTTTCTTTTGATCCTCACAACAAAGGGCTCAACTAAGCAAAAGACCATAGACCTAAAGGGGCAATTAGGTCTTGATTTACAAAGGGACCACCATCTCCACTTTCTATTTCTCCAAATAAATGATTCTATCTTCAAGGAAAATCCAAAACATAAATAACTTCAAAGGTAGACCCTTTGGTTCCACACCCATCTCTCAAAACCTTAATATCTTCTATCAAATAGTAGGTGGCCACATTCCAAATGTCCACCTAGGGCATCAAATTTCCCCTCGAGCCCTAGACTTCCACAACTCTATCTTTAGGAAACATAAAGTACATATGCATAACTTGTATTTCGCAAAGGATCATCAATTTTTTATGGTGGAAATATAAGTTATGGCCATTTGAACTCCAAACCCTTATCTCGGAGGGTTTCTCGGGATGATACAAACCAGTGAACAAGAAAATTAAAAAAAATTCAATCCTGACCACTTTAAATCCCCAAACCAATTTAGAATGGAAGATATGAAAGTCTATCATATTTACAAATTAATTAGAGATTACATCCAATCCGTACATGCTCAGAATACAATTTTTACAGGAAATCTGAACAGTTTTTAATTGCTTGTAATTCTCAAAACTACGTAAAATCATCCATCTAGTTTGAAAATGGATGAATTGGGATAAATATTTATTTCCACAATGGTTCATAACCAACATTTGAAAGTTAGAGCCGTTGGGAACAAAAATGCACTTGTTGCAAGAAATGTTGTCAAAATGCAAAATTGCATTGTTGATAACTTTTACAAAGTTGTTAGGAAAGTCCTATTTCCATAAAAACTTGACCCCTCAGATATGGGGATATTCCAACCTTATTAAAAACATGAAAAATAATCCTAAATGGCTCTAAATCCTTAAGGACTCACAACTATTGTCCCTTGTCTCATATGTCCATGGTGGTTCATAATACACCAGTCTATGACATTGAGTTACAAGTTAGGGAACTTTATTACAAACATTGAGAAATTGAAACCTTAACACAAAAGAAAATATCAACACATTTTCCTCATGAAATCCTTCATCACTTTGATCAAAGAGGGTGCTCTTTCACCAGCTTACCTGACTCCCTCTATTTTTGCACCCACCTTTATTTCTTTGGCCAGTCTCTGATTTGCATAGAACATAATATGTAGTAGAGTACGAGGAAGCATGATGGAGGAGGATAGAGAGATTTAATGGAGTCTATTAGAATCTAATTACTACTATTTTGGGCATGATTGCAAACTCTGACTTTAGGTCCTTAGCTTTGTTTAGGAATTCCATAGTTGCACCTACTTTGAGACAAGAAGGATAGTAAGTTGGGGGGGGGGGGATGATGAGTGAGTTTTTTAGTACTTTTTATATGACTTTGTGGTTCTATTTTAGACTCAAAGACTTTCATGTTACATTATCATACTTATATATTTAGTTTGAAACATGGTTGTATGGAAATATATGGGGTAAAATTTGACACAAATGAGATTGGGTGTTATATATATGATTGTTTGCCTACTAATTATTTTTTGTAGAACTTTGTTGAAATATATTGTCGCAGTTCCTGTAGCTTTGGGTCGTGAAACTTCCTGCATCCATTGACAATTCAATGTTGAACTAGTCTTCTAATCTTGAATATCTTTTTTGATCTCTCAATTTGTGAAAGACTTGCAGGCTTATTCTAGTTTTGGTTGTTGGAAATTAACAAAATCATTACTTTTGATGACAAGTGTGGAGTTAGTTTATATGCTTTTAACTGTTCAAGAGTTGTAGTCCTATTAGGACTATTTCTCACGAGTATTTTGTCTTTATGGATTGGAAATCTCTTCCCTAGAGTCATGAGTAGTGCATGCATGTGTGGTTGAATGTTTCAAAATTTTCAAGCTTTATATCTTACAACTTCACATGACTGTAAATATGCTATTTTCAGGATAATATATTGTTATTATAGTAAAATATGAGCAACCATATTTTGTCATGGTGAATTCATGGATGAACTGAGTATTAGTTGACTTATTTTCATATGTTAAGTTCAAATGGAGTGCACTCAAGGGGGCCAGTTGAGATATATCTACTCCATATTTCTTTTATGCATCATAGGAATAATTAATTTGTTAACTTTGTTTTAGAATATGCTAAAGAATATTGTTTCAATTGCATGACTGTGTTCGTGTAGCTTGACAACATTGGTGGATTGATTACTATTAGTGTTTTGTTTACTCTTAGTTGATGTATTATATACATTTACAGTTATATTCATTGATAAAATAATTCAAAAGATTGATGAACTACAACTAATTTTATGTTTGAAGTCATTTTGATGATGATCAACTGAGTTACAGATGTGATGATAGACATTAATCAGTTAATGTATTGTCATTGATGTCAACTTATTTGATTATCATTATGGTGACAAACATCTATTATGAATTGAAGATCGGGAACAAACATAGTTTATCTGGTCAGTATTTGAAGAGTTTTGTATACACCGAGTAACAGTGAACACCGAGTAAATATAGTGTATACCGAGCATAGTGATAACCAAGCTAGGGATCACCGACACATCATGGTATTGACTGAGTAATTTAATCAAACCGAGGCTGACTAAAATGATGAGCTGGAAAAATTGACAATTCCGAGGTAAATGATAAGATTTGTTATGAAGATTAAATGACTATAAAAACTCAAGGATGATCTACGGAGAAGATTGAAATGTGTTTTTTACACAGCTGCCAAAGAAGGTTTAAGCAGCAAAACCAATGATGGAGATTAAGCGGCAAAACCAACGATGGAGATTAAGCGGCAAAATCTAAAGGATGGAAATTAAATGAGCTGTGATGTCTATATAAGAGACAAGAGATTCATTATGAAATCACCTGATGTGCACACATACAAATTTCATGTATGACTGATCAAACTGGTTGAAGACAGAACCGAGCATTTCTACAGACAACACTGAGCGATAGAGGAAAGAACATTTACTGAGCGGAACAGAGTATGGAGAATCAAAGAAACTGAAGGGAACAAATTGATTAGAGGTATTATGTACTTAGAATAGATCTAAAAATTTGCAAACGAAGTTGTATTTGAATCAGATCGTTATTGTATCAGTTTAACCATTGTTATAGATAAATCTCTTAACCGAGTAGGACGTGAAAGTCTTTATTATGACATTCTAATGAATGTTGAGTGTTTTCTTATTGACCCCACAATGAATGCATGGTCAAGAGAGAACTATTAGTGATAAATCCTCTAACTAGGTCACATTTAAAAGTGTGCATTGTAACCTTTAACATGTCTACGTGTATGAACATAACATACTAAACATGTCTACAACCTGAATATATCCACGCAAGGCTTAATATCATCATTCTGATAAGTACATACAGAATTACTATTGTATATTATATGTTTTCATCAATGACAAACATACAATCAATCAAATGCATAAAAACAAATCTCCAACAATCTCCCCCTTTGACATTGATGGCAACATATGATATTAAAAACATCTTCAGCACATGGTGTCTTCTTTCTTTTACAATCTTCTCAATATCCTCATCAAGGATTCCTCTACACTGCTTCAGTTCTTCTGACTATTTTTATACTCCCCCAGAGTATATGCTCCCCCTTAGTACATACTCCCCCTTTGACATCAATGGCAAAGGGTGCCATAAACCATTAGGCACATGTACTAGTCCAGAAGTAGAGTAGTCAACCATTTATCAGTCATAAAGGACTGATGTTCTTGCTACTTTGTCTAATCAGACTCAGGAGAGGGAATTACTCCCAACTTCTCCCTGAGATACTCAAAAGTATCTTTTGATAAAGGCTTTGTGAAAATGTCTACCAACTGTTCTTTGGTGCTCACATAGTCCAATTTCACTTCTTTGTCTGCAACCTCTTCTCTTAGAAAATGATACTTGATCTCTATGTGTTTTGTCTTTGTGTGCATCACAGGGTTCTTAGACATGTTAATGGTGCTAGTGTTATCAAAGTGTATACAATAGGATAATCAACCTGAATACCAAAGTCTTTAACCATATGCTTGATCCAAACCATGGTTGAACAATTCAGTGCCGCTGCAACATATTTAGCTTCTGCTATAGACTGAGAAATACAATTCTGCTTCTTGCTTATCCAAGAAACCAACCTATCTCCAAGAAATACTGCTCCTCCTAAAGTACTCTTCCTATCATCAATGCAACCTGACCAATCTACATCTGTATACACATGAAGTTGTACATCCTCTAATTTAGGATACCATAAACCATAGTATATAGTTCCCTTTAGATATCTAAATATCCTTTTGATTGCCATTAGGTGATTATGCTTGGGTTCAGCTACAAATATTCCAACAATGACAACTGCATTAGATATGTCAGGTCTAGATTGAGTTAGATAGATGAGTTTTCCAATCATAAATTTGTACAATGTCTTATCAACTGTTGTGGAATCATCATCTTTTGAAAGCTTGCTTCCTGTTATCATAGGAGTGCTTACTGGCTTACAGTCTTCCATCTTGAAGGTCTTCAATATTTCCTTCACATATTTTGACTGATTAATGAATATAGCTTTATCTGTCTATTTTACATTTAGTCCCAAAAAGTATTTTATAGGACCAATCATGCTCATTTCAAATTCATTCTGCATTTCTTTTGCAAATGCTGCACTAAGCTTGTCATTACCACCAAATATAATGTCATCAACAAATATAGCAACTAGTAGTAATCCATCAGGTGTCTCTCTTGTGAATAGGTTATAATCTGTTGCACCTTTCTTGAATCCAATCTTGGTAAGATAACCATCAAGTCTCTCATACCAAGCTCTTAGGGCCTGTTTAAGACCATAGAGTTCTTTCTTCAATCTGCATACCATGTATGGTTTATCTAAAAGATTAAATCCTTCAGGTTGTTCTATGTAGACTTCTTCCTTTAAGTCACCATTCAGATAGGCTGACTTTACATCCATTTGATAAACTTTAAAGTCTTTGAAAGTTGAATAGGCAAAAAATAATTTAATGGCTTCCAGTCTGCTCACAGGGGCAAATGTATCAGTGTAGTCTATTCCTTCTCTTTGCACATATCCTTTACATATCAATCTTGCTTTGTTTCTTACTACTGTACCTTCTTCATTCATCTTATTTCTGAAGATCCACTTTGTTCCAATCACATTTTTGTCACTGGGTCTAGGAACCAATTCCCATGTCTCATTCTTAATTATCTGATCTAATTCTTCTTTCATTGCATTCTTCCAATTAGAATCATTACGAGCATCTTCAACACTTAAAGGTTCAATCTGTGAAAGTAAACATACCTCTTCATCCATTGTTAGACTTTTTGCTTTTGATCTGGTCAAAACTCTGCTGCTCTGATCTCCAATAATGTCATCCTTTGAATGGTATCTAAATGTGAATTTAGGAACCTTAGGTGTTACTTCTTCTTCTGTAATCTATGATTCTTCTCTGCTTGATTCAGGATCATTTCATGAGACATCAATGCAATCAAACATTTCTTCAATAATAGTATCTTTACTACTAGGCCTGGGTTCATCTTCAATCATATGTGCATATTCATAGTACCTTTCTTGGACCATGAACTTTTCATCAATCTTTACATGAGTACTTTCAATTATCTTCTTTAGTCTTAAGTTGAAACATCTGTATACTTTGTTTTTAGTAGAGTAACCAAGGAAAATACCTTCATCGCTTCTAGCATCATACTTACCAACACCATCATCTCTCTTGATGTAGCACTTGCTACCAAAGATTCTGAAATATTTTAATGTAGGTACATTACCAAACCAAAGTTCATAAGGTTTTTTGTCCACGCCTAGCCTTAGTTGTGTTATGTTGATAGTATAGACTATTTTATTGATTACATCTCTCTAATAGGTGTGCACAACTTTTCCTTTAATCATCATAGTGCGTGTTGTATCAAGTATGATCCTGTTCCTTCTCTCTGCTATCCCATTCTGCTGTGGGGTTCTGGGAGCACTCAACTTTCTTTTGATTCCATCTTCTTCACAATATTCATATAACTGGTCAGAGGTGAATTCTCCTCCTCTATCTGATCTCAAACATTTCAGTTTTAATCCAGATTCATTCTCAACCTTAGCTTTGAATATTTTGAATTTCTCAAAGGCTTCAGACTTCTCTTTTAAGAACGCAACCCACATCATTCTTGAAAAATCATCAACAAACAAAATGAAATACCTTTCTCCATAGTATGATCTTGTTTGAGTAGGACCACATAAATCTGTATGCACTAGGTCCAATTTGTTTTCAACTGAGTTCTGCTTGCTTCTGAAAGAGCTCCTTACATGCTTTCCCATAACACATTCCCTGCATATTGTGTCAACTAGTTTTTCTATACTTGGAAGATCTCTGACTGCCTTGACATTACTTATCTTTACTATGTTATCAAAATTGATATGACAAAGTCTCTTGTGCCATAACCAATTGTCATCCACTTTTGCAACAAAACAACTTACATCTGAATTGAGTTGAAAAACATTACCTTTTGTTTTGGAGCCTAATGCAATCATAACCCCATCCTTGTTGTTAATGATGCACTTGTTGTCTTTGAACTCTAAATGATAACCTTTGTCAAGTAGCTATCCAACACTTAGTAGATTGTGATGTAGTCCATCAACATGCAAAACATCATATGTCTTATTCTTTCCATCTAGGGTGATGCATCCTCTGCCTATGATAGGTTTGGGAGTGTTATCTCCAAATCTAACCATACCACCTTTGTATTTTTCTAGATGAACAAATATGTCTTTGTCACCTGTCATATGGTGAGAGCATCCACTGTCAATGATCTAATCAGTTTTGATGTTTGCTTTGGAAAGTAGGGCTAACTCTTGTTCTTCCTTTTCATCTGCAATGTCCATTTCCTCATGCAACTTTTCCATGTCTCTAAGGGCAACAAATCCAATTTCATCCTCTCCTAAATCTTCATCAGTTACACCTTCTTTAGCATGGTAACATTCCTTCTTATATTTAGGTTTATAATCAGATCTGAACTTCTTGACTCTTGTGGGACACTTAGATGCAAAGTGACCAATCTTGTTGCATGAAAAACATTTGAATCGAAGCTATCCTTCATATTTTTCCTTTTTCCTTTCTTTTCTCTTTTAGCAATCATAGCAATGATATCTTCTAGTTCTTCATCAACTTCTTCTTTCTCATTATGGCTAGAGATGTGTAAGGATTTATTACCATGGACTGAGGCTTTGAAAGTTGTTTCACTTTCAGGTTCAGTCTTCAATCTTGATATTTCAAATGCAGAGATTTTACTGATCAAAGTCTCTCTCTTGAAGTCTTGTGAGAATTGCATGGTTTCCTCTAGAATAATTATCTTGTTTTCATAGTCTGATGTTAAATTAGTTAACAATTTGTCCATTATATCTTCTTCTGATATTTCTCCACCATTGTTTATGATTCCAGAGACTGTTTCATTTATCCTTTGATTGTAGGCTCTAATGTTCTCTTCAGGTAACATCTCAAGACTGTTGTATTTCTTTTTCCATGTCTTCCTGCGTGCATTCTTTGCTTGAATATCTCCTTCAAACATGTCTTCT
>MU225929.1:3710913-3735414 GCA_018584345.1 Thuja plicata
GCATTCTTTGCTTGAATATCTCCTTCAAACATGTCTTCTAAATACTTCCATATTGTGTATGCCTTGTCTAATTTCTTGATCTCAGAAAATTCACTGTCAAATAGTGCGCTTATAAGGGCTTCTTTGGCAATTGCATTAATTGTGAATGTTTCCTTTTGTCTACTAGTAGCATCATCTTTTGCAAGGTCTTTCAAGGAAGGAATAACAACTTCTTATGTGGCTATCTCAAAGATATCAAAACCAACACACTGTAGATGTGTTATCATTTTATTCTTCCAATCTAGATAATTCTCTCCATCAAACTTAGGACTCTCTTTTATGAAGTATGCCATCTGATCTACCTTAAGCGGTTAGGCTTTCCCCTCAAGGCACTTGGCTCTGATACCAATTGTTAGAATAGTCCCAAAGGATAACTGAGGGGGGGGGGGTGAATCAGTCATTAGCCAATTATAATTCTTTTCTCTTATTAACTTTAGAAAATAATAAAGTAAATACACATTCAGATAACACAATAGACAACACTTTGATTTGGTTACGGGGAAACCAAAAGGTAAAAACCCCGGTGGGAATTAGTACCCACAATGAACTATACTTGTTTATAGTAATCCATGTTAGAAGATATTTCAACCCTGTTAGGAGTTGTACTTTACAATGCAATAAGTATAGTGACTTGATTAAGGGTATGACCCTGTTAGGAGTCTTTTACAATTAACCCTGTTAGGGGTGAGGACTCACTGTCCAAAAGCTCACTGCTTCAATGGTGAAGGCTACAACCTTCTGTAGAACAGATATACACTATATATGATGATGAACTATAGAGTAGACCTATTGTCTTGATCAGTTCCAATGTATTGTAATCTTCAATTGCTTCTTTACATAGACCCTTGATGAATGAACCATAACTAATATTTTGCTTTATACATTTTCTGTCTCCTTTCGTATCATTCGCACTTAGCGTATCACAAATGACTTGCTATAAGTATCTTCCTGAAAGTAGAAGGTCATGTCGGCTCTTGGAAACACTTCAACAATATCTTTTTCAGCTTAACTAAGCATGCAAACAATATTAAGTTCGCGCAACACAAACTGAATAGAGGCGATGCTTCACTAAGTCGGCTACACCAAATCATCTCAAATAGAACGATCCTGATGTTACATGATAGGCACATTTAAGAAAACATAGTTAACTCATAACTAATCATGAATACACACACGCATATCCTAAAGATAGGCGCAACTCAAGAAACATGTTAAATATGTCAGCTCTAAACAGATACTCTTCCAGAACTGTAACTGCCAATAATAGAATTGCACAACTTGACTGAAACTTCATATGTGAGTCTGCGTGTATGAATATAACATACTAAACATGTCTACAACCTGAATATATCCACACAAGGCTTGATATCATCATTCTGATAAGTACATACATAATTACTATTGTATATTATATGTTGTCATCAATGACAAACATACAATCAATCAACTGCATAGAAACAAATCTCCAACACATAACATAGTACAGTAACTGAATCAAGGAGGTTGTAAATGTTATTCATGGAACATGTGGAACTATTAATGAAGACACTATTGTGAGTAATATTCTTAGAACTTTGTTGCCTATTTATTCTATTAGAGTCTCTGCAATACGTGAAATGAGAGCAACACCTAGAAACAATATTACAGTCGATAGCCTTGTCGGTAGACTGATTTCTTTTGAGCTGAATAATTTTGACAATAGTGTTGTTCCTACTATTGAGTTTGCATTTCTGTCCTCTCTGAAAATTAGTAAATCTGGTAATAAACACATGATAAGAAATAATAGTGATAGTGATAGTGATGATAAAGAACTTGATGAACTTGAAGCATTAATGGCAAGAAGATTGCACAAAGGCAAAGGAAGGTATAAAGGTAAACTACCTTTGATATGCTTTAATTGTAAAGAAATTGGACACTTTGCTACCAGATGCCCAAATAAAAAAAGTGATGAAAGAAATGAAAGATATAATGATAGAAAGGATGATCAAGAATATAGGAGCAATCGACAGTGTGACAAAAGGAGTAACTGAGATTACAATGACAAAAGCAAAAAGGCATGTTACATTGCTGAAGGTAAAGATAAAAACACTGACACCGAAACTAATGAAGACATTGAGACAGTATTTGTAGCTTTAAAAGAAGATTCAGAAGAAGATGCAAGGTATGTTGAAACAACACTTATTTCTAAAGTTATCAAGCATGAAATTTGGCTTATTGTTAGTGGCTACACACATCACATGATTGGAGATAAAGAAAATTTTGAATTTCTTGAGCATTATAATGGTGGATATGTTAGAATGGGAAATGATACACCTTGTCAAGTAAAATGAAAAGGTAATATATTCATGAACAACAAGATCAAATGTGAGAATGCATATTGGGTGAAAGGAATTAATTATAATTTGTTGAGAGTTTCACATTTGAATAACACAGGTCACCGAGTTGCATTTGAAAATAGAAAAGCTAGAATTTATGATGAAATAAGAAAGTTGATTGGCAATGGAGAATAATCAAAAGGTAATCTATTCTATCTTGACATTGTTGAAACTACTTGTTTGATAGCTAAGAATGAAGACATATGGTTGTGTCATAATAGGATATGTCATGTAAATTTTGATAACATGGTTAAGATTAGTAAGAAAAGAAAAGTAAGAGGCTTACCGAGCTTATCTAAACTAGACCATGTCATGTGCAAGAATTGTCAAATGGGAAAAATGTCAAAATCTAGTTTTAAGAGCAAGAATTTCTCTTATAATGATATTTTGGAGTTAGTTCATACAGACCTATGTGGACCAATGAGAACACATAGTTATTACGGTGACATATACTTTATTTTATTTGTTGATGACTACTCTAGAATGATGATTGTTATGTTCTTAAAAGAAAAATCTGAAGAATTTAAGATGTTCAAATGGTATAAAGATAAAGTGGAAAAAGAAAGTGGTAAAGAATTGAAATGTTTAAGATCTGACAGAGGAGGTAAGTTTATTTATGATGATTTTACTAACTTTTGTAATGAGTATGGAATTAAGAGACAGGTCTCTGCACCGAGAACACCACAGTAGAATGGGATTGCTGAAAGAAGAAATAGATCAATTATGGAATGTGCTAGAAGACTGATGATTGAAAAGAATGTTGCACAACTATACTGGAGAGAAGCTATTAGTACTATTGTATACACATTGAATCGAGTACAACTAAAAAAAGATACAAACAAGATACCTTATGATTATGATATGGCTATACACCTAATGTGAGTTATTTTAGAATATTTGGAAGTCAATGCTATATTCTAAAAGATGGCAAAAATGAGAAATTTGACTCAAAAGGTGATGAAGGAACATTTCTAGGATATTCTACTAAGAGAAAAGCTTATAAATATTTGAACGAGTCTTCTAACAAGATCATTGAAAGTGCAAATGTAAAATTTGATGAATATGCTGAGAAAAATAAAGAGGAAAGCAAAAGAGAACTGAAAGACTATAGTAGATTTGTTTATATTGAATAACCTGACACTTTGCCCAAGCAAATACCTAACGTTACCAAGCAACATGGTAATGTTACCGAGCATCAAGATGCACCAACCAAGAATCAGGAAGATGTTGCAATTGAAGATCATGATGAAATACCTAATGGAGATCACAATGAAGAACAAAGAACTGAACCTGTACATGCAAAATATGTAAGAAGACATCATCCACAGAATCAGATTATTGGAGATAAAAGAGCTGGCATGATGACTCAAAGTAAGTTGAATAACAACACATGTTTGATTTGTGAATTTGAACCTAAAACTGCTAGAGACGGACTTGAAAATAAAGAATGGATTAATGCAATGACTGAAGAAATTGAGCATATACAGAAAAATGAAACATAGACATTAGTACCAAGATCGAGTGATAAGAATGTAATTAGCACCAAATGGAAATTTAGAAACAAATTAAATGATAATGGAGATGTAACCAGAAATAAAGCAAGACTAGTATGCAAAGGGTATGCACAAGAAGAAGGTATTGACTATGGAGAAACTTTTGCACCCATTGCTAGACTTGAAGGATTTATAACATTACTTGCTTATGCTGCATACAAAGGATTCAAAGTATATTAGATGGATGTTAAATCTGAATTTCTAAATGGAATACTGGAAGAAGTGGTATACATTGAACAAACTAAAGGTTTTGTTGATTCTACTCAGGAAAGCATGGTATGTAAGTTACACAAAGCATTATATGGACTGAAACAAGCACCGAGAGCATGGCATGAAAGACTACATTCCTATCTTATTAGTATTGGATTTATTAGAACAAGTGATAATAGCAATTTGCATTTGAAAGGAGGAAATGATGATAAGACTCTTATTGTTGAAACTTTTGTTGATGATATTATATTTGGAGGAAATGATAACTTATGCAAATCATTCGCTGATGAAATGAGGAAATAATTTGAAATGTCAATGTTTGGAGAGATCAATTTTTTTCTTGGATTGCAAATTTTACAACAGGTTGAAGGCATCTACATTACTCAATCCAAATACATCAAGGAAGTATTGAAGACATTCAAAATGAAAGAATTAAAACCAGTCGAAACACCTATGGTGACAGGATGCAAATTGACAAAGGAAGATAAGACACCTAAGGTAAATAAAAAATTGTACAAATCTATGATTGGAAAGTTGATGTATGTTGTACACATAAGACCAAATATTGCACACGCAGTTGGAATTGTAGTAAGATTTTTTTCTAGTCCTAAGAAATCACATATGACTGTTGTAAAGATAATTTTTCAGATACTTGAAGAACATAGAAGATTATGGATTATGGTACAAAAGAGAAGGAAAATTTGAACTGAAAGTTTACACAGTTGTTGACTGGGCTAGGAACATTGATAGTACAAAGAGCACTAGTGGTGGAGCATTCTTTGTGGGAGAAAGATTAGTTACTTGGATAAGTAAAAAACAAAGGTGCATATCTCAGTCAACTGCAGAAATAGAATATGTTGCTGCTGTAAACTGTTCGAACATTGCATGGATCAAACAACTTTTGAAAGGTATGAATGACAAGATCACTGACCCAGTGATAATTTATTGTTATCGTGATAACACTAGTACAATAAATATTTCAAATAATCCAGTGATGCATGCAAAAAAAACATATATCTATCAAATATCACTACTTGAGGGAACAAGTACAAGGAAAACAAGTGACACTGGAATATGTACAATCAAAAGAACAACTAGCTGACATATTCACTAAACCCTTTCCAAAGGATACATTTGAGTACTTGAGGAGTAGACTAGGGGTTCGTCCATTGTCTTTCAATCACTAAGCTGACTAGGAGGTTGCATCAACTTGCATGTAATCAGAATATCAATCATGTTGATGCAAAGCTGAACTAGACTAAAAATGGCAAATCAATACACTGCAAGGTACTAACTCTACTGAACCAAACACCAGATATATTTTTTGGCTAATACAAAGCTGTATATTTCTTTTTGGCATTTATGTCAAAGGGGGAGAATGATCAATGAAATATCTATCCATTAAAGGGAGAAAATGAGAAAATAGAAAGAGAGAGAACTGAAAAGTTAAATATGCAGGGAGAGTCTGCATGGTGAGTTTTTAATGCTGATACATATTTTATATACAAGCTAGAGAGAGCTAAATTTTTTTGCATATAGTTGTAGATTATAAGTTTGGTAATCTATGGCATTTTTACATTGCATATTTCATATTATGTTGCCATCAATGCCAAAGGGAGATATTGATTAACTAAAATTGATTGTATGTTTGAAGTCATTTTGTTGATGATCAACCAAGTTAAAGATGTGATGATAGAAATTAATTAGTTAATGTATTGTCATTGATGTCAACTTATTTGATTATCATTATGGTAACAAACATCTATTATGAATTGAAGATCGGGAACAAACAAAGTTTATGTGGTCAGTAATTGAAGAGTTTTGTATACACTGAGTAACAATAAATACCGAGTAAATATAGTGTACACTAAGCACATTGATAACTGAGCTAGGGATCACCGACACATCACGGTATTGACCAAGTAATTTAATCAAACTAAGGCCGACTAAAATGATGAGTTGGAAAAATTGATGATTCCGAGGTAAATGATAAGATTTGTTATCAAGATTAAATGACTATGAAAACTCAAGGATGATCGGATGGAGAAGATTGAAACATGTTTTTGACACAGCTGCCAAGGAAGGTTTAAGCGACAAAACTAACAATGGAGATTAAGTGGCAAAATCTAAAGGATGGAAATTAAATGAGCTATAATGTCTATATAAGAGACAAGAGATTCCTTATGAAACACCTTATGCGCACACATACAAATTTCATGCATGACTGATCAAACTGGTTGAAGACAAAACCGAGCATTTCTGCAGACAACACCGAGTGACAGAGGAACTAGCATTTACCGAGCAGAACAAAGTATGAAGAATCAGAGAAACTGAAGTGAATAAATTGATCAGAGGTATTATGTACTTAGCATAGATCTGAAAATCTACAAATAGAGTTGTATTTGAATTAGATCATTAATGTGACAGTTTAAACATTGTTACATATAAATCTCTTAACCGAGTAGGACGTGAAAGTCTTTATCATGACATTCTAATGAATGTTGAGTATTTTCTTGTTGACCCCATAGTGAAATATGGTCAAGAAAGAATTGTTAGTGATAAATCCTCTAACTAGGTCACATTTAACAGTGTGCATTGTAACCTTTAACAGGGTTGGCTCTTAACCGAGCTCACTTTAGAAGAGTGAAATATTTTGGGTTACTGGTCCCAGGTGGTTTTTCCCTTAGTAGGGTTTCCACGTTAAAAATCTATGTGTTAATGTGTATGATTGTTGTAGATTGTTATTTTTCTTTACACATTACTTTATCTGCATTGATTGGTAATCACATTATTGATTTACTGCTACTCGGTAGATGAGTAGATGAGAAGATGAATAGATGACTAGACAACTTGGTAATTAAAGTTTGAGATCATAGTTTGCATTTCACGGAGTTGATTTAAATGTTTGAAATTATTGTTATATACATATGGGAGATTTTGGGACTGTAGGATAATTGGAGCTAACTGATTCACCCCGCGTCTTAGTTATCTAACAAAAGATATTATTTCATGACATAGGATTTGTGTTAATTAATTAAGTTGATCACAACTTTGAAGAGTAGTAGATAGTTACTTTACTGCACCTTTTATTCAATTAGTTAAATAGTAGTCTAAGTAATGTTATGATGCATAAATTATACTAGCCCATTTCAAGTTTATGACCTCGAGTTGACAATTTAAATGCAATCCAATTTCGTGAGAGGTTGTTCGAGTATAAAATTTTATTAGAGATGATAGGCTAGCTAGCTATCCAAACATAAATGGATAATGGATCTCTATGAAACCAAGCTTCAACTATGGTATACCAACATTGGGAATGCTTTTAGTGCAAATAGATTGCTTAGCTAATTTGATAAGACTTGGTTAGGAATATTGAGCTTCAATTGATAGGGTTTTTACATGCTTAATATTTCATCTGCTAAGGTAGGACTACTTTTCTCAAACTAGCTTTAGTTTCCATGTTTAGCATAGATTAGAGGCCTCATGATTTTTGTAGTGAAATGTCGGATGCTTTTGTATGTAACAGACAAAAAAAAGTGGAAACTAGTAGCAGTCGATGCCTAATGTTAAACATCACATAATTTGAGGAAATCTTAGATGTTGTCTCACTAAAAATTGGAAACATGGGTTTTCTAGTCATAGGATAAAAAATACTTCCTCATTAGGTAGGAAATGATAATCAATCCATTGAGCGGGGAAATAATACAAATTGAAAAAAAAAACATAAAGATTATGTTTATATTGCTGCAAGAATAAATAAAAGGTATTAGATTTTTACATGTGTAGGAGTAATTTGTATTTAAGGATGTTAGATTGAATGAATGATGATGGATTATTTTTGAGCCAAGTGTCCATTGGATAAGAGCTACCATTGTGTCCATAAAAAAACTAGGAATTTCGTTGGAACTGTAGACACCCAAAAATGGACATGCTTGCGAGTTCACATTTAACTATTAATTATTCCTCTACTAGTTAATGGTTCTTTAAGCATTAATTAATTAACTTATTTCTTCTATAGTCCAATCTCTTAATCACTTAATCATCCTCTAATATTGATTAAATAATTAATATTATTTAATTAATTAATATTAATTGACCGGTCTTCACTAATTAGTTAAATTCAATTTCCTAAGTCCTATAGTTTGAATAATTATAATTTTTTTTCTATTAAGCATAATATAAGAAAATAATAACATCATCAATAGTTTAAAAGCATGCCATACCCTACTACAACTATTGAATAATATACAAAATTACAAAATTTCCCTTACAAAAGCATAATATCAGACTGGTTTGAATAATTATATTTAATTATTTAAATTATATAATTAAATCCTTTCTAAATAAATTAATTCCTAAATTAATTTAATTTCACTTCAATTTCAAATTAATTCCATTTTGAACTAATTTTGATTAATTTCATATTCTTCTCATAAATCAAATTTTTTATTCAATTTAAAATTCTAAAATTCTCAAAATTCATAAAAATCAAATTTATGAGATAATCAAATTTCTGAAAATTCAAACTTTCTCAAAAATCAGAAAAATCAGAAATTGTGAGTTCTCAAAAATCTGAAAAATGCAAAATCATCTTTAAATGAAAAATCATTTCTTTTCACAAAAAATGAATTTTGGAAACTTTATCTTCTAAAAATAAAAAATCTTTCTGAATCTTATCTCCTTTATTTTCTAAATAACTCATTATTTTATATTTTAAAATGGAAATAAATCTGTAGTTCTGGAAAGTTACCCAAATCTTCTCAATCTCTAATTATCTCATCCGTTGATCTTGATTTTCTCATGTTGATCTTGAACATTCATCCTACCTATAATTCCTATATAAACCCTCATTTTATCTCATATATCATCAATAAACTTCGTATAGAACTTATGATGCGGGTTTTTATCAAGTCTCTTATCAAGTAATCAATTTCTCAAATCTTTGAGTCAAGGAGCCGTTGGAATCACAGCTGAGTGTCACATCCCAACATAGCAAAGTTGAGCAACGGAAGTATAGAGTATTGAACAATTTGCTTTGAATTAGTATTCTCTCATTTTAATCATTCAATGCTTTCTCTTTTTCGTTTGTAGGGCTCAACTGGTTTAGTAGTTTATTATTTTGAATAATTGGTGCTACTAATCTTGTTTGTTTAGTTTTTGCAAAATCCCCTACTAAATTTGGTGAATCCCGGCGTGAACACACAAAATATGATTTAGAATTAATTTTTGCAGGTAGGTTTTATTTTCTAATTTATTGTTGCATGTAGGTTTTGGGAGTCTACCTTGTGATCTATGTGGGGTTTCTTATCTTAAACATGCAATTGTTGATTTCTTTCAATTAATTGATTAAATGGATTTAAAATGAACTGTAAATTACACATAGTCTAATTAGGTGGATTAATGAACCTAACAATTTTCACCTAGTTCTAAAAAATGAGGAAAAGAACAACAAATTTTGTAATTTTGATCACATTTGCTTTCTTAATGGGCTAATGAACAACAAATTTCATCTAATATGGCTAATTGCATGTTTTTTTTGCCCTTGCATATGTTTCTTTTTTTGTTTGCATGTTGTTGTTTTTAATTGCATGTCTTTATTTTTTGCTTGCATGTGATTTCTTTTGACTACATGTCTTGATTTTTTGCTTGCATGTGATTTCTTTTGACTGTATGCCTTTGCTTTTTGCTTACATATGATTTCTTTAACAGTATGCCTTTCTTTTTCGCTTCCATGTGATTTCTTTTGACTGCATGTCTTGTTTTTTTGCTTGCATGTGATTTCTGTTCACTGCATGTATTACTTTTTTGCTTGCATGTGATTTCTTTTCACTACATGTCTTGCTTTTTTTTCTCTTGCATATGATTTATTTTTCATGCATGTCATTCATGTTGGAATAATGGAAGGGTGTTTACTGAGAGGGGAGGGGTGAATCAATACCCTTAAAAACCTTTTTCAATTAACCTTACTACTCATTACTTGCATAACCGACCATTGTAGCTTTTCTACTTCATGCATGCAATATCATAGCATAAATGTAAATGCATGTAAACAAACATTGAAATATTCATGAAACTCATTTACTCATGACACAAGTATTTGATAACACAAAAACCTTGTTATAAGGTAAAAACTGCGGTGGGGATGAAACCCACAAAGCTTCACTATCTGCAGAAAGGAAGGTGTCTGTTAGGGCTACAAGTTGTGATCACTTCTGATGATCTTACCCTATTAGGAGTAACATGTTAGACTTGTTAAGTCTACTCAGTTAAGATATTTTAGCAACACAATGTATTTGTGCACTCGGTTAAGAGATTTACATAAAGACTATTAAGTCCACCTTCTTAAAGGATTTTACTGCTTGCTACAATTGTTAGAGAGTGACAAAATATACGACCTCATTGCTTACAATCTTATTTTGTTGATTACGGATCCTATAAGTTCCCTATATGTGTGTGTGTGTGTGTGTACATATATATATATATATATATATATCACCTATTGTGATGGATAATACCTCTGTTTTGCTCGGTAGCCTTGAATGTAGTTCTTCATAATTGAATTACTCTTTATCTATCCTTCTACATGAAAACCTTTGTTTGATCCATAGATGTCCTTGGCGGCTACAATAATCATGTTCTTGATATATTAATACATCTATATATACATGATTTTGACCTAATTAGATTTCACGCTTTTCTTGAAAAACTCTAAGATCAAAGGTTTACAAGTTGACCTTGATCTCCTAGTTTGCATGAATACAATCAGTTAACTAATTAAATCCATCATTTACGCTTTTCTTGATCCTCAAGAAATAGTTATCCAGCTAAGCATAAAGCTATTTTAAAGACTAAAGTGCTTTAGTTGATGTGTAGTTGAGATCCACTTTTTTCTGGTGAAATGTTGTCTCTCGATGTAGACTGGTGCTCGGTGATGTCTCTGTATACTGGTGCTCAGTTTTGTCTCTATAAACTAATGCTCAGTTGATATACTTCTCAGTGTTCAAAACATTTCAGTGACCACTACGCTCGGTGAATGTTGTTGCTCGGTGAGTGTTGTCACTCAGTGATCATGACCGACCAAAATTGTCTGCTTGTATACTAATGAAAACTTATGATCCTTTAAGGATTATTAATCTCCCCCTTTGGCATTAGTATCAAAAACTTGTATGTACATTATATACACCAAGTGTGTTACCTTTACAATGACTCCCCCTATGTGCATGCCTCGGTATGTAGATACAATGTATGTACATGTTTCCCCCTTTTTTGAAAGTAATGACAAAGAAGTATAACTTACAACTTGTGAAGATTGTGTGAATGAGATTGCTTAATAGTTTCCATTAGCTTTTCCCATTTCTCCTTTAGGTGCTCCAAGGTCATTTTCTCCAATGTGAGTTGAGTGTGCATGTCATAGATGCTTTTTGCTACTAACATCTCTGGGGTGACAATTAGAGTCATTGTCGTAGTCATGTGTGTTATCAGAAATGTGAGATTTGGTAGTAACATGGCTTGTAGCTCGGTTACTTCATCTCTGATTTTACTTTCTTCCTTTTTCTATTTCAAGTCTCAACCATTTATATTCAACTAGTTTTTCATAATATAGTTGGAATGCATTTAGCTCGGTTGAAAGACTTTGTGGACTAGCTTTTAGATATTCATTTAACTTAGCTATTTGTGTATCATGCTCGGTAGTGAAGTTCACAATAGTGCACAAATTTTGAACTAAGGTAACTAATTATGAAATAATAGGTTCTAATGTAGTTACTCGTTTAGAAAGTTTCACCTTATTCTCTGCCACTTCTTGGCTGATTTTCTCTGTGAGTTTGTAGTGAAACTTTTCTTCTGCTCTTTCCTCAATGACCTTCTTGGAGTCTATATTCTGTTGTGTGATTGCCTCGGTCAGAATTGAAAGTTGATAAATGATGGGTGCATTTTGATCAATCTTGGCGTCAGGAACTACTTGTAATAGAATCTCTTTTGTTGTTTCTAGGACTTGTGTATTTCGGTGTTCCATTCTGAGCTTGTCCTATTGTGATTTCCTTTTGCATAGCTCCCCATACCTTGTCAGTGACTTAGGATCAAGTGTTCTTGGATCACAGTTGGGTATGTCTATGATCTCATCAAGTGTGACAGGTGCTTTACTTTTCTTGTTCTTGTTCTTCTTCGAAATGTTGCTTGATGCAGGGGAATAAGGTATGATAACAAGAGCCTTTTGTTTCTCACTTTCTATCATTGATTGCTTGGGAGGTGTGATACCTTTGCTAGGTTGCTTGGTTAGCACCTGTTGGTCAGTTTTAGATGTCTCTACTTCAACCTTGTCTTGACTTGCAACCTTGTCTTCCTCTCCATTATCCTCAGTGGGTGCATCACTCAGTTTGTCCTCATTTGCATATTTCTTTTCCCGTTGCTCATCACCTTTGTCCATCGGTTTGTTTGCTTCTGTCTTAGATGGTGTTTGTTGTGACTCAGTCATTATATTTATTGCTTGTATCAGTAAAGGCATATTACCTGGTATTTGTGCTTGTGCAAAATTTGTAGTGTCCTGTTCATTTATTTTCTCAGTGGCTTTTGTGACATCTTCATTAGCCTTGGCATAATTATCAAAATCATCATGAGTGATATCTTGTATATTTATGTTTTTTGTTTCTCCTAATGATTGCAATATTTTAGGAATATCATCCATGGCCTTACTTGCGTATGTGGTTAATTCAATGGGATTGACATCCTTTGTATCGTTGATGAAAATGTGTTCGGGGCTCAGTGTGGCCTCCTTCTCCTCAGTGTGAATAGTCTCGGTTAGAAATAGTACTTGCTCGGGTGGATTAGAGATTTGAGTCCAAATCTTATTGCTCTCAATGTCAATATCTTTGAGCTTGTTTTGCAATACCTTGTATGCTCTGGTCTTTGTAGAAAATTTATTGGCATACTCCTTCATGGTTGAGTCAATTTCTTCAACTAAGGAGTTGGGCATGAATGCAACTACAAATTTCTCCCTCATCTGTTTCTCCATATGTAATACATATGTCCACCTAGCTGATATTTTATCTTGTATCTCTTGTGGAATATGATTGCCAAATTGTAGAGGTACATATTTGTAAGCTACCATCATCTTAATGATTACTTCTTCTATTTTGTTCTCATCCTTGGTAGACAGATTTACCCATTGTCTAATCTTGTGATGTTGTATACTTCCTATGTTGATGATTGACTCTGCAATTTCATTAATTGTCTTTGGTATTTTGGCCTTTTATGCTTGGATCCTTTGTTCTCTTTCTGCTCCTTCAATATCATCCTTATCTTCTCTTCCTCTTATATATGTCTTCCATTGTCTCGTGTTGGTGGCTTGGTTGAGGCTTTTCTTTTCATATATATTTTTATTGTGCCTTTATTCAATGGTGGTGAGTCTACCTTAGTTGTTTTGCTTATTTTCCTAGATGCAACTGTTACATCGATAACTTTTGTTTTCTTGGCCCTCGGTGGCTCTGCATCTGATTCTATAGACTCAAAATCACTTAACTCTTTACCTTCACCGACGAGTGACTATTCCTTGGTGATATATGTTGATTGTTCCAACTCTTCATTAGTTACCAAGAGTTTCTTCTTAAGTGTTTTCACCATTTGTGTTTGCTTCTTCCCTATTGTCTTGACTATTAAGCTAGTCTTTATTCTTGAATTCACTTCCTCATATGTGCCAAATCTGCTTATAGATTTGTCAACTAGTTCATTTAGTAGGGATTCAAATTCTTTTGCAGCCAGATCTATGTCAATTTCATAACCAATTGTGGTAACCATGTTGTTCTTGGGTTGGCAGCTTTGATGACTTTAGTGTCAGTGTTAACTACAAAGCATATCTCATCTTTGTATTGTTCAACCAACTGTGCAGGAATTCTCATCCTCTTCTACATCCTATTCTTGAATGTATTGAAGTATGCATCAAATAGTGGAAATAAATTATCTCCTAGTGATTTAATGTAAACATTACTTTGTGTTGTGATTGGTCAGTTGGTGTACCAAGTGACATTACCGATAGAAGGAAAGAAGTTATGGAAGTTAAAGAATGTGCACATTAATAGAGAACCAAACTTACATGTATTAGATCAAGCTGATCTAATTATTCTTATGTTTTCTTCCAGTTGTTTCAGTAGTAGCTCGGCTAGGTCTAGCTGCATTCCCTTCTTTACTATCTTGTATGTAGTGTCAACAGCTCCACAAACAACATTGTTCATTATGATTGCTTGAAAGATCTTGTATCCAATCACATATGCACTAAATTTTGTTTCAGGGTCGGTGATTGAATTGTCTTTCAGACCTCTGCCATCCCATCTGGCTCCGGTTACCTTTTCAATCTCCGGGTGTCCAGAATTCCTTAGGGATTTTGCCTTCTTGGTGATGGGTATCTAGTTACTGCATGAATCACATCCTTTATGATTGCCTTAGGTTCATCTAGCCACATTTTACCGTCATGCACTCGGCTGAGCACAATGCAAATACATTCTATTTTAAATTCTTTCAGAAACAGTAGGGCATTGGTTAATCCTTTGACTTCAATGTGCTTGTACTCATCCTTTAGGTTTTCGTCTTTGCATAGATTATGATAATCTTCTTCAAGTTCAACGTCTCCAATCTCTGCAACTTTGCAGTGAATGTATGCACTGATGTCTTTGACCAGTAAAACCCTAGGTGGGATACTCAAGAATTCTCCCTTGTCGTTGGGTTGAGCAGCAACCTCAGGGAAAAACTTATAGTTTGGTTCTTCATAGGTCGAGTTCTTGATTAGAACGACCTTCTTTTCCTTTTCCATCTTAATCTTTGAGGTTCGGGAAGTGGTTGCCATTATTTGTTAGATTAGTGCTTCTTCACAAATAACCTGTTAGCTCGGTAAGTCTATATACTCATTGGATGCTTGTTGAGAATGCTCAATATCTATTGGATTTTCTTTAAAGGTGTTGTGAATCACTCTGCAATGTAATTGCTTCTTCTCTCTACACTTTTCTCTTTTATGGTGGGTGAATAAATGAGTTCACATTTTCCCTTTTTATACAAAAAAATACCCTAAGTGATGCATAAATGCTTCACCTACCACTCGATCGACAAAGCATAGATGCTCGATTAACACACCAAATTCTTTAGCTTAGTGAGTATACAATACTCGGTACAAAGTGTCAACTTGATTGTCTTCCACATGTTTACTGATGATACTCGACATATAGTGTCAACTCGGTTATCTTCTATATGTACACCAATATGCAGTTTATGCTTAGTACATATTGACCGACTAGACTAGATTCACAAACATAACATGCAATACCATAGTGCATCTTCATTCTTGCTAATTTGGCATATTCTCAATGAATATAGGAACTAATGTAAAATATATCTTTGTAGAGTGCAGTTTCATACTTACTTGTATTTCTTACGTGGGGGTGGTGGAATCCCCTGATCCATTAGATGAGGTGTCACCAACTGTAGTGCTTGGTTCAGCATTATCATTGTTTGAAGCTCTCCTCCACATTTAATTTTTCATTCTCCTGATGTCTTCAATAGTATTTCCATTTGCAAAAGTGCTTGACTCTGTCACTCAATTTTTGTAGTCCTTGCTTAAGTGACCGACCTTATGACTGTATAAGCATGTCATTCTAGGGTTAGTCCACTTTCTAGATCTTCTTATCCATATCCTCATACAATTAGCAACTATATGTCCATGTCTACCATGTGTTGTGCAATTTACCCAAGTGTTATAATCCCAAACATATGTATTACCGACTCTTCTCAATTGATATGCATTTTCTTGTTCTCTAGGTTTCCAGACTTGCTTTATCCTTTTTCTACATTGATGAAATGTGTGGCCATGCATGTTGCAAGTAGAACTATGTTTTTCCATGTAAGATTTCTTCTTTGGTTTGTTCAGCTTAGATCTACATTCATGTGCTTTGTGTCCATGCTTGTTATAGTTATAACAATTACCTATGAATGTAGAAGTAGTTTTAGGAATACCTTTTGCTTTGCTCTTGCAAACATTTGATGTGTGGCCTGGTTTTCCACAGTGATTACATGAACACTTATTTGGTCTTGGATTTGTGTAGAGATTCCTTTGATCAACTTAGTTTGATGATTCTCCATGCTCGGTATACCCTAAATCGGTATTGTTGTTGAGTCTTCTTTGTCCATTCAGAAATTCATCCATTCTTTTTGTACTGTCTTCAGCTTTCTTTATAATATCATTATGTTATTGTTGAATCTTTGCTTCATGCTTCAGGTTCTCATTTTCTTCCTTTAGTTCACCAATAGCTTCCAATATTCCAGTAAGTTCCATGTTCACTCGGTTGGCCTCATGACTCATAAGAACTATTTGATTGGTGATCTCAATGTGATGTTTAGTAAGTCTCTGTATCTTAGATTCTTTCTCTTACAATTTTTTCAGTAATCTTTCTCCTGTCATCAATAGCTAAAGTTCTTTCTTGTTCAGCTTGTCTTGCATTATTCATAACATCAATCATTCTTATCATTTGTGTCTCTTAACCAATCTGCAATACTTTAACTTGTTCAGTCAGATGTTGATTGATTTCATTTAGATCTACAATAGTTCCTTTAGATGTGTCAAATGTATTAACAGATCTAGATCCAAATGAATCAAATAAATCAGGTATCTCTTCTTCATGATAGTCAATTTCATTGTAGAGAGATGCCATGACTTTTCTTTCAGCCAATAACTCTTTGATTTTGTTTCTTGCCTCTTTGTATTGATCAAAGAAAATCTGTATTTACAACTTTTGATTCTCAATATTTTTATCAAGCTATACCTTTCCATTGTATGCTCTTTTCTCTCAAGTGATTAAACTTTTCCAAATAAGAGATCTAGCTCTGATACCAATTGTTAGAATAATGGAAGGGTGTGTACTGAGAGGAAAGGGGTGAATCAGTACCCTTAAAAACTTTTATCAATTAACCTTAGTACTCATTACTTGCATAACTGACCATTGTATCTTTTCTACTTCATGCATGTAATATCATAACATAAATGTAAATGCATGTAAGCAAACATTGAAACATTCATGAAACTCATTTACTCATGACACAAGTATTTGATAACACAGAAACCCTTGTTATAAGGTAAAAACTGCGGTGGGGATGAAACCCACAAAGCTTCACTATCTGCAGAATGGAAGGTGCCTATTAGGGGTACAAGTTGTGATCACTTCTGATGATCTTACCATGTTAGGAGTAACATGTCAGACTTGTTAATTCTACTCAGTTAAAAGATTTTAGCAACATACTGTATGTGTGCACTCGGTTAAGAGATTTACATAAAGACTATTAAGTCTACCTTCTTAAAGGATTTTACTGCTTGCTACAATTGTTAGAAAGTAACAAAATATATGACCTGATTGCTTGCAATCTTATATTGTTGATTACAGATCCTTTAAGTTCACTATATATATATATATATATATATCACCTATTGCGATGGATAATACCTCTATTCTACTCGGTAGCCTTGAATGTAGTTCTTCATAACTTAATTGTTCTTTATCTGTCCTTCTGCATGAAAACCTCTCTCTGATCCATAGATGTCCTTGGTGGCTAAAATCATCATTTTCTTGATTGATTAATACATCTATATATATACAATATTTTGACCTAATTAGGTTTCACACTTTTCTTGAAAAACTCTAAGATCAAAGGTTTACAAGTTGATCTTGATCTCCTAGTTTGCATAATACAATCAGTTAACTAATTAAATCCATCATTTATGCTTTTCTTGATCCACAAGAAATGGTTATCCAGCTAATAAAAAAGCTATTTTAAAGACTAAAGTGCTTTAGCTAACATGTAGTTGAGATCCTCTTTTTCGGATGAAATGCTGCCTCTTAATATAGACTGGTGCTCGGTGATGTCTCTATATACTGGTGCTCGGCGATGTCTCTGTAGACTGATGCTTGGTTGAAATACTACTCGGTGTTCAAAACATTTTAGTGACCACTGCGCTCGGTGAATGTTGTTGCTTAGTGAGTGTTGTCACTCGGTGATCATGCCCGACCAAAACTGTCTGCTTGTATACTAATGACAACTTCTGATCCTTTAAGGATTATCAATTCCTTTTGTGTTGGACTTATGATTTCTTTTTCCTTCATGTCATTCCTTTTTTGTTGGACTAACATTTGTGGAAGGTTGTTGCGGATGCTAAGGAGTTGGAGCTATTGCCAAGGTAAATGTTTAAAAATAAAAAATGTGCAATAATTGTCAAAGGTGCTCACTCTTAAACTCTTAACCTTAAGTGTTACCTTTTTTGTGTCATCTACTTTCCAAACATAGAGTAATTAAAAAGACCTTGTGTATTTTTGGATGGAGATAGTAGGCCTATGATCTCACCTTTTAGGTGATCGGAACGTCAAACCTATCAAAGTCTCACTTAGATAGATAAGGTCTACAAAGAAACCGTGTTCTCTTTGTATTTAGAAGTAAAAGGTAGTAGGGATATTCTCTCACCTTTCAAGTGATCAGAATAACAAACCTATCTTAGCTTCATTTTGAATTTCATTTAGCACAATTAATTCATAGTGGGCCTGCCTCCTGAGATTTTCCTTAACAAGGCCAGTGAGAGGGAATGACCCAAGTGGGATACAACCATTTCAGCCATGGTAATACAACTCACTATAAAATAAAATGCATTCATCTTTAATGAAATGAGTGACAAAAAGAGCTTGAGAATCATACCTCCTCTAGTAGTCCTTTGGGATTGCACAAAATCATGTTTTTATGCGTGTAGGAGGCCTTTGTAATGGGTGATAGACTTAAATATTCTCAAACAGAATCCTGATTACAACCTCGTTAAGTGTAAAAGGTTATCCTTTCAACCATTTTAAGCCAAAATTGACCATAGGTAGCTTGACCGGATTATTTTCTTTGTATAAGACTTGTGGAAATTATAAAGAACATATGCTTAATGTGTAGATCTTAAGGAAAAAATATTTGTTTGAAGTGTGTTGCGTTTGATGACCTTATTATTTCAATCCAAATCTTATCTTTGCAAGTGTTGTCACAATCCTTATCTTTTATTTTGGAAGTTCGCCATCATGGATTACAAGTCATAGAGACCAAGGAATCAAGTTCAACATCTCAAGTTTTCATCATAGAGATAGATCCTTCTCTATAAGACTTCACCCTAGGACACACTCTATTGGAACCCTATCATATCAATCTAAATCACATTCTAAACAATTCAGTTTAGTAACAAGACGTCTCTACCGTACCTTTTTGTTGGAGACCCATCACCAGATTAAAAAAAAGGAACAACCAAGATGACTTGTACATCAACTTGTTCCCTCCGTTCAAAGAAGAACAAGAACCCAACTACTATGATGACATAGACCCTTTTTTCTATTCAGAAAGTTTCCTTGAGTTTAAATACAAACAATTACAAACTAATATCCTTATGAAACAACTTCAAGACATGCAAACCCAGTTAGATGATCTTCAGAGTCAGATTCAACCAAATTATTACACCGTAGAGGACTTATATCCCTACCATGTTGACCAATCAATTTATATACCTTCGATCACATCACATGTCAATGAACATCTTCTTATTTTTTCAAATCCACCATCAAGGTTTTTAAAAACAAACACAATTGTAAATGTCACCCTTTAGACATCAAACAATCAATATAAATAAGAAAGCTATTGTACCACATGGTTAATCACAAAATGGCTTGCATCATGCAGACATTAATGCAGTATCACCAACAAGATTGCCTAAGAAACAAAAATTCCAATCTAAACCTTTCAACAGTTTGCTTCAAAAACTGGTTCACAAACATCATCCTATTGTTGAGTAGGATCAAAATAATCTACCCATGTCTAGCAATGACACATTCCAAAATAATCATACCAATGAAACATCTTCCTCCCATGAAGAAATTGTCCCTCAAGAATCCTCCATATTTCCCACCAGTCTTTCATCTTCTGAAGTGTTGCAAGAGCAATCTTTTCCATTTCCATCAAATGATATATCCAGTATTGAGACCTCCCAAGGGAAATCCATAGTGGATTTACAAGATAATCCCTTCCTTGATATAATTCCCTTCTGCAATTCAACAATTCTAGATCCAATTTCAGCATATGCTCCATTTCCAGATAAACCTACTCTAGGGAGTCCCATTCAAAGTCCTTCTCGCTCATCTCAAAAGATTGAAACCTTCCAAAAATCCACCTTTCATATCCAAACTCATACCCCATGTCAAGAGGATAATAAAAATCATGAAGAAATGAGTCGTGAAATAAATCAAGATCAAGATCCTAAGAATGACCAATCTTATACAACTGTTGACCAAGATCTCATCTTCCTAGAATTTAGTAATGATCCTACTATCCATGTCTATCCTATCAATGAGGATTCCTATCTATCCAAAGAACAAATTATCCTTCCAAGTCTTATTGAACTTATACTTCCTATTCCTAAGCAATATCATGAGATCCTACCCATTCTTCCAAATGATTCTATTCACAGTCAAGATCAAACCACCCCTAAAATGGAGTTTGATGGTCTTCTTCCAATTCAAGATCAAAGTATCCATTCACCTTCATGTCTACCACAAGATACCATCATCCCTCCAGATCCTCCTCATGAGCCTACCATTCCTTCATCTCCATGTCATAATCCTTTGTGTTCTCCATAAGATCTTATCCTAGCAAATGATAATGTCATTCCTCCTATTCCATCGCAATATCCTATTATTTCTCCTGACCCCCTCATGGTCCCAACACATTTGCGCAAGTTGTTCATGAACCCCATACATATAAAATGAGTTCCTCCACTTTCATTTAGTCTTGTCCACTCATGATGCTTATTTTCCTCCAAAAGATCCCATCACTTCTACAAAAGCTAATAATGAGCCGCCTACATATAAAATTGGTTCATCTACTTTCATTTAGGCTAGTATACTTCATGATCCTATCATGCCTTACACACATCCTCTGCCTCAAAATGAACTTTCATATTTCTATCAAAGCAACAAATATCCCTTTTCTAAGAAGGTCTTCCAAAGCATGCGCTATCAAGGAAAAGGGTTGGGCATCCATGAACAAGGAATATTAGAACCCTCTTATATAATAAAAAATCCCAAAAATCATGGCCTTGGTTACATGGATCACATTCAAGATATTAGTACCATTAATAGATCCTACAATCCTCCATCTAAACCCAAGCATACATTAAAGCCTTCAAGCCTCCCATCCATCTTGGGTCCTTATATCCCTCCATCACCTATCCATCACTTCTTGCTCACCATCCACCTATTCTATCCCAAATCAGGATCAACAAAGGCACACATACTTGAACAAATTCCACAACACATCCACATGAACCCTCCACATCCTTTCTATCCATCCATAAATCTCAATACCTTGGGAAGTGATGTCGAGCATAAAATTTGACAGTCCAAAAATCCACATCCATCAAAAAATCAACATGTCTAATCTAAACAACATAAGGATACGAAGAAAAAAGAATCCAAAAGGTCACAAAGGCCCATCAAGAAAATAGAAATATCAAAGACAATGTCAATTCCTAAATCCCTCATTGAAGAAATGTGTTCTAAGGAATCACAAAGAAAAGAAAAGTAAAAAACTATGTGGATTCCCAAGTCTCTCGTAAAAGAATCACATACTAAAGAAAAAAAAAAATTGGCATTCAAGCTTTCCAAGGCTTCCTCAAATCTACCATCCAATTCCAAATCCATTTTGGGTCCTTATCTCCCAAAGTCAAAAGCCACATTCACTTCTCCATCAAAATCTAAAGCTCCAAAATCCACTTCTCCTCCATTACTCCACCACCCTTCAAGGTGCATGCCAATGTTGACCTTGTCACCCTCTCTATATAATCCTACACAACTCTTCCAATACCCCATCTATTATTTGACTCCTATGTTCTATCCTTCCATACCCCACATCGAATCCTTTGCATAAACCCTTATCCCACTTCAACCAACCATTCATTTCATCTCCCTTCTTCATTATCTTACCAACATATTTGAGCATACTATCAACAACTATGGTCGATTATTATTTGTCCTTCATGAGCACCATACAAAGAGAAATATTCTTGAGTCCTTTTCCCATGTCATGTCATGTCGTGCATCTATTATCTTCCTAAAAAGTCAAAAAATGTCAAAACAAAATAAAAATTGTTCCCTTGATGAAAACTTGACAAACATGCATCTTGGTGACACGCAAAAAAAAAGGGTAAAGAGAAATAAATTCGTCCAATAGTGAAAACCTAGCAAACAAGCACTTTGGGAAAGTACCATGATAAAAACCTGGCAAACATGCATCATGTGTAATTTATGAACTTGTCGTATTTCATACTTGGGGGCATGTCTCATCCATATTTTCCTTTTGATGAAAAGGCTAAGGATCTTCATAAGAATCACTTATCACATCTTCTTCATGTTGTCCATACCACTTAGTCCATATTGCCTTTCTTATCACAATCTTCAATCCATATCCCTTACCCCTGTCCATTCTTCTTATCCTATCTATATCCTATCATTATCCTATCATTATTCTATCCATAAATTTTCATTTTTCTATTCATATCCTATCATTCCTATCTAGATCCCTCTCTTGGTCTTGATGTATAATAAGGACATAAAAATGTAAAAAATGTTTCCAAAGAATCTATTGACGTGTTCACTCTTGTAAACCACATGCCAATCAATGCACCAAGTCGTTACCCTATCTTGTCATGTCTAATCCCTAAGCTTGGTAAAAATATGTTATCCCATCTCGTGGATAGTCCTTGCTATCCAAACAGCTTCAAGACATACTAAGAGGCTATTGGGCTGCATCCATTTACCAATCCATCCATCAATACATAATTTCCTTACCTTGCTAGACACTAGAGGTAGCCTAAAAGTCCAAAAAAAACCCAAAAAAATCCAGATAACGTCCTGAATTTTTTTTGCTTAATGTCCTAAAAAAATCCAAAAAAATTACATAATGTCTTGAAAAAATTTAAAAAATAAAAATGTCCTAAAATAATGATAAAAAACATTTAAAAAGATCTTGAAATAATCTTAAAAAAATTGAAAAACATAAAAATTCATCCAAGGTAACCGTGTCTGGGGTGTTTGTGATAAGTGCCTTCACCTATGTGATACATCGTACATACCTCTAATCCAAACATATGAGTCCTTTGATTGACCAAAAAATTAGAAAATGTCATGAAGGAATCAACAATACAAAAAATTAAAACATGTCAAAAACCCTTGCAATAAAATCATCTCTGTCACAACAAGCAGAAAATGACAATTAAATAAATATTTATATCAAAATGATAAGCTTCATAAATTGAAAATGGACTCATGAGACCCATCTTTTTCAATAATCCAATTTGTCATCTATTAATCAATCAAATCAATCAATTGTCTTATACAGTGACAAATACACTTGAAACCAGACAAATCAATCTTATACGGGTAATCCATTCCTGAAACTAGACACATCCACATCCAATCAAACATCAAAATCAATCCAAACGATGATCAATAAGGATGTTGACAAAGTCAATCTTGTTAGTCTTTTATCAATTTATCTTTCGTGATTGTGTTCCTATGCTCCTCAAGGATACCACTGAGTGGTGAGAGTGGTCAGGATGGTTCATAATCTTGTTTTCTTTGTTTTCTATTTGTGGGGTATTTCGATAAAGTTTTGGGGCATAGATGATTTGGGTGAATGTGATAAGTATTGTCACGCATATGGCAACCACTCACACCCAAGTCTGAGACAACCTTGGAATGATGTCAAACATTCCTTGTCTATTTTCTGTTTGTTTCAACAAAGATCGTAACTCTATCTAGATGGTGTGTATCTAGGTGCATTTGTATCTCTTTTCTTTTCAAAATAAGGCACGATGACGAAATTAGTGAAAATATTTGACAATGACTCAGTACATCATCTATTTTGATAGCATAAGTTCATCAATTCTTCTAACTAATTCTTTCTACCAATTCTTTCTTCTAACTAATTCTTTCTACTAATTCATTCTTCTTACTAATATTCTCCTAACTAGCCAAGTCAGTCCTAATAGTTCTTAGACATATCATATAATTAGGTCTTGTAAGGAAACTCAGGTGCGGAAACAGCTTCCTACACTAATCTCTATAGGAAAGTATTGTACAAATTCTTTTTAAATCCTTATAATTTCAGATTCGTTAACTACTTTAACAATGATATTGCAGCCACATACCATGCATACAGAAAATAGAGAATGACACAATGATTTACCCTGGGGAAAACCTTTCGGTAAAAAACCCCAGCACTCCAAA
>MU225929.1:3735464-3750922 GCA_018584345.1 Thuja plicata
ACCTGCACAATGTATTATCTTCAACACAACGGTTACAACACACTTGCAATGCAAGTTCTTTTAGGAGACAATCGACACACATAGACAAATCCAGTAGCACCAGATTATACCAACAATACACTCTTTTCGTATCCTTTTCTGTAACCCTAAAAATGCTTATATCATGCGCTTTCCCTTTTAGGGCAACTTCCAAAGATAGCCGCATTAGGGTTTTACCATTCTCCGAGAAAATAGGAACCCTAAAAATTTTGGAAGAGTGTAAAGTACTCAACTTTATCAGTTGCCACATGTCTTGCATGTCTTCACCTATCATTGAAATCTCCTAGAAATAGCTCTTACGTGTCATAGGAATCTGTCATAACCGTTTCAGCCATGATCTCCTTACACACCATTCAAGATGCCGACACATCAAGTGGAGTGACACATCAACATGCCAACTAGACATGTACACTCACACTTAATTACATTATTTGCAAGAAAATACATTTTACAAAACAAATAATAAGAATAAGAATTATCCAAGGTTGAGACACCTTATTCCTAATAGGTCTTTCATACATAATTAATCTATTTTTATGAGAAAACACAAAAAACATAAGCATTCATTATATAAGAATCATTTCATATATATAAGAATCATATCATCATTGTCGTATTTATAAGATATACAATTAGTGCATTCATACATCATCATCATATAGAAATACAATGTTGTCAATAAATTAATGCTCACATTGCACTGTTTCACTTAATTTGTTGAGGGGGCATAAAAGACACCTACTATCGTCGGGGCAAGCTAGGGCAGGAACCAAATCAGATGTTCTTTGACACAACATGATAAGCCACATTATGTCAAAGAGGGGCAAATGTAGACACCCAAAAATGAACATGCTTGTGAGTTCACATTTAACTATTAAGTATTCCTCTATTAGTTAATGGTTCTTTAATCATTAATTAATTAACTTATTTCTTTTATAGTCCAATCTCTTAATCACTTAATCATCTTTTAATATTAATTAAACAATTAACAATATTTATTTAATTAACCTTAATTGTTTGGTCTTCATTGATTAGTTAAATTCAATTTCCTAAGTCCTAGTTCGAATAGTTATATTTAATTATTCAAATTATATAGATAAGTTCTTCCTAAAATAAAATAATTCCGAAATTAATTTAATTTCACTTCAATTTCAAATTAATTCTATTTTGAACTAAATTTGATTAATTTCATATTAACTTAATATTCTTCTCATAAATTGAATTTTTTATTCAATTTAAAATTCTAAAATTCTCAAAAAATAGAAAAATCAAATTTATGAGACAATTTTAAAATTTCTCTAAAATCAGAAAAATCAGAAATTGTGAGTTGTCAAAATTCTGAAAATGCAAAATCATCTTTAAATGAAAAAATCATTTCTTTTCCCAAAAAATAAATTTTGGAAACTTTATCTTCTGAAAATAAAAAAATCCATCTGAATCTTATCTCCTTTATCTTCTAAATAACTCATTATTTTTGAGTTTAAAATGGAAATAACTCTGTAATTCTAGAAAGTTACCCAAATCTTCTCAGTCTCTAATTATCTCATATGCGATCTTGATTTTCCTAGATTGTATAAACCCCCTTTTTCTCTCATAGATCATCAATCAACTTCATATCAAACTTATGTTGCAGGTTTTTATTAAGTCTCTTATCAAGTAAACAATTTCTTGGATCTTTGAGTCAAGGTGCCGTCAGAATCACAATTGAGTGTCACATCCCAACATAGCAAAGATGAGAAACAAAAGTATAGAGTATTGAAGATTTTGCTTTGAATTAGTATTATCTCATTTTAATCATTCAATGCTTTCTTTTTGTTGTTTGTAGGGCTCAACTGGTTTAGTAGTTTAGTATTTTTAATAATCGGTGCTACTAATCTTGTTTGTTTAGCTTTTGCAGAATCCCCTACTACAAGAACTAGTTGATATAGTATAAGACATGCAAACAAAGAATCATTTTTGTGACATTTAGGCCAACTCTTCATTTTGAAACCATCAAGTGTACCAAGTGTAGGCAAAAAAGATGAATATTTAAATGATAAAACATGTCTTATAAGTAGAATCGTGTATCCATAAATGATGAAATATTATTTTGTGTTATTTTCTTAAGCTCTGCTGATTTTGTATACCTTTTATAACATTTAATTTCAACAATATTCTATTACCACTCAAAAGATACAATTAGGCAGTGTTATGAATCCTTCTGACATTCATATATATTAGAAAATATTATTTAGGCTTAGGCCACAATATTATCACAATATCATACTTTGGGAGTGAAGTATGTGTTCTTATTTATTTTTAAGATTGATAGGTGCCTTGTTCTTGCCAGGTGATCTTAGTTTCTCAGTTGGTCTATTGGATAGTTCAATTCATAGGACATGGGGTTTTTGAGGTAGTGTAATATAAATTTACAACTTTATTAATGGTGATTACAAGTACAAATTATAATCTTACTTCATTAAAGTACAAAATATAATCTTACTTCTTGTTTTCTAGTTCCAAACACCTACACTTTTGGATAATCTTGTTCAAGCTTTATTGATGGCTTCATTTTTTGTCCTGCTTGAGGTAGCTTCAATTTTCTTTTCACAAGTATTTTATCTAGAGTGTCTGAAAAAAATTTGAAACTTTTTAGAAGGATTTTTTGGTCAGAGGTAGATGGCTAATGTGACACTCTATTCTTTTGGTTTCAAGTCCTTCAAAAGTTCTATGATTATGAACCTTATACTAGTTTCAAAAAAATGTACGTGCAAAGGTGCAAGAAAATATCAAGGATTGGAGAATGAAGAAGCCAAAAAAATCTGCCTAGATGGCTTACTTATTGAGCTTGAGAAAATACTACTTTAGTTGACATGAAGCATGAGCTACATGAATTTCTTCTCAAAGTAAAGTCATTCATTTAAAGTGGTTAATATAAGTATAACTAATATTGCTAGTGCTTATGTGTGATTGTACATGTTTCTGATTGATATAATTGTACAATGATAAATTGAGAAAGACTAGGATCTTTAATAAACTTTTTTCTCTCAAACCCACATTTAATTTGAATTGGACAAGTTAAAGTCATGTTTCATAAATTGTGGGATCTGCAAACAATTAAGAAGCATGAATATCTACATAGTTGACCTACCAATTCAACTTTAGTGGAAACAACCTATTAAGAATAAAACATGTTTTATGAGTTTCTTCTCGATGTAGATCAATCCATTCACTTAATTTATTGTCACTATTTTTTTTGATCGGTAATAATATTTTGTATTCATTTAGTAAATGGTTACATATTGGCCGTCTAGGCATTACAATGCAAAATGAAACAGCACAAACTTGCTCAAAGCATGACAACTATGTCCGCTGTACAAGATTAACAAACTAAGCAAAAAAACCTCTATTAATAGAAGTCTTCACAAGGGAACAGTCCAACCAAAAAACTTCCCAAACTTTGACTAAGGGAACCACTTAGCTGCATCTCCTTGGGTGAAGTTTGCAAATGCACCCCACCTATCAACTAGTTCTCCAACTCTGGGATGGTCGCCACCAATTGCTTCCGGGCTGACTATCAAGTCCGATTTTGCTCTGGCTTCCATGGCTACCTTAGCCCTTGCACCCTGCCGAGTGACTGAAAGTTGCCTTTGGGTCATTGGCATGCCATCTATGTCAAGGGCCGCAACATATTTGATGGACATTTTCTTCTTTTTTCGGGCTGCGAGAACAGACACTGCCCTTTCCGCCTCCATTTTGCTCCTCTCCAAGACCTGCAACAAATCTTTCTACCCTGCCAAAGCCCTTGCCAAGTGTACATCTTCTGGGCTAGCCATTGACCAAATTACTAGCGGTTGCAACCCACGACTCCCTCTTCCCACCATGCGAAAAGACTCATCACCCATTCGTAGCTCCAACCCCACCTCTTCCTATTTGATGATTTCCTCAACACCGCCGACCCATTTCACAACCATACACTAACTGATAACCCTCCTAACCTCTGTCTTTGAATCTGCCACCATGAGAGCTAGGGCCACAAACACAGATGAAATATCCAAATTGGTTCTTGGCCTCCACCCCTTCTGCAAGAAATGCTCACCAAGGATTTCTCTGATAGCTGTCCATAAATCATCTCCTTCACCATTGAAGATATGGATCATCCTGTTTGTTGTGATATGTGTATCAAACATGGGAGTATTCCCATTCATCGACAATGAGAAATTCGCCTCCATAGCTCTGTTATTTCTTCACTGAAAAATTGATGGACTTGTTGTGGTCACCAGAGTATTTAACTTGTAATCGAAGCCTATAGAATGGGCTGTTATTTTCATCGGGTATGCGGGCAGTCATCATATCACTTAACTGCTTCAAGTATGATCTTTGACTATCGCATCCCGTGAGATCTCAGCTTGTGGATTTCATTACACCCATGCCCTCATGTCATGACAGCTTGGGCATGCTATCATAATGATCAGCCACGTGATACATTGGTGGTGTGACATGAGTGTTCATTTATCGAGATAGCAACCTCGACACTGATTGTACCCTTCCTATATGTTGATATTAATCCTCGTTCATGAATTCCTCAAAGATTTCAAATTTTTCTTTGAGGGAACCGTCTGCTCCTACATTCGAGAGTTGATCAATTAAACTATTTGCCCCTCTTGGTACATGTGAGGTTTTGAAATCCTTGAAATCTACCAACATGCCCCTAATCCTTCTGATGTGCTTATTTAAGTACCATGTATCCATCTGGCCCTTATTGATTCCATTTACGACTAGGAGGGAGTCGCCTTCAAGGTGAACTTTCCTAAAATGGAGTTTTCTTGCCATGAGGACAACTTCGACTGCAGCTAGGCATTCTGCCTCATTACTAGTGCCATTACGTAACCTTTTAGCCCCTAAGGCCATGATATCCCCCTTGTCATTTTGAGCTATGTATCCTATTCCAGAAATCCCAGGATTACCTCGGGAGGCACCATCAAAGTTAATCTTGGTCCATTCGGGGGGGGTGGTTGCCATATGTTACTGTGCTCCTCTTCTTCCCTTGAACAAGGATGAACCCTCACACTCCCATTAACGTGCCTATACTTCACAAGTGGCCATGTCACTGTACCAGCATATCAGATTTTGTGAAGGGGGTCTTACTGGCATTGGTTTGTGCAGCCGCATTAGACACAAGTTCTGAGACTGCTATTTCAAAACTTGCAAGAAAACTCTCAACCGGTTTAGCTTTTTCTGTGAATATCCTCTTGTTCCACTCATTCCAGATAAGCCACAAGGTGCTAGATGGGAGGATGTGCCATATCGTAGCTAGTGTTGATAGTCCCTTTGGATCTGGCCATGAGATGATCTACTCCCTCAGTTTTTCAGGTAGGGGTCCTTGCCACTGCAGTTTCCCAAGGCCAAATATCCACACTTCTTGTGTGAATTCGCAAGTAAGGAAAAGGTGGTCCAATGTCTCCTCTACTTTTTTACACAAAACACACCTGAATGGCCCAATAAACCTAGCCAAGTTAATCTGTCACCGGTGAGTACTCTTGCATTCCCTGCCATCCAAGCGAAAGCCATAGCTTTAGGGAGACAGGTTTTCCTCTAGCAGATCTTTTCTTCCCACTCCACTCTTTGGCATTCATCTTCTAGGAGAGTATGACCAATTTTCACCGAGTATTGGCCACTTTTAGCACCAACCCACACTACTTCGTCTGACTCTTCTGAGGCTATGACCACCCTCTTGTTCATGATCTCCTTCAAGGTCTCTTGATGTTCCACCGAGAGTCCCAGCTCCTAAGTGTCCTTCCATCTAAGTTCCTGGCCCAGAGAAAAAGAGGTTAGATCTAAAAAATCTCTTACCTTTGTCCCCCATGCTTGATCCATGGCCAATATGATTTGAGGTGAAACATCATTGCACAAAACTGGCTGTCCATCCCAAGAGTCCTGCCAGAAGGACGCTTTCCCACCATCCCCAATTTTCTAAGACAAGTAGTCCATTATTAGTGGTCTGCAACTCAAAAGAAAATTCCACAAAGCCAAGCCTCTAGGGGGGTTGTTGATAGTTAGGATTCTTGAATTGTTCGCTCTATCCAAATACTTGGCTTGTAGCACTTTCACCCATCTTTTCTCTAGCTTACAATACATTTTCCAAACCAACTTGGCCCCCATTGCTTCATTAAAAAGTTTCTAATTCCTAATGCCAACTCCATCCCCTCCTCTTTTTTTATAGACTCTGTCCTAGGCTATTAAGGGAATTTTGTCCTGCTCATTAGCACCATTCCATAAGAATTTCCTCATCTTATTTTGTATGCTTTTAATTGTTTTAGCTGGGATTCTGAAACAGGCCATTGGGAATACCAGAATTGTAGAAACAATTGTTTTGATCAGCAAGATACACCCTGCCAATGTGAGCCATTTAATCTTCCACCCATCCATCTTAGCATGACATTTATCGACCAGGTCTGACCACAATTATATTTTATCTACCCCAGCGAAGAGAGGGGTGCCTAGAAATTTCCCAGGGAGTCAACCAATCTGAACACCGAGAGCTCTTGCAATATCTTTCTATGAGCCCACCTCTGTCCCAAAGAAGAAGACAATAGAATTCTGCCAGTTGACGAACTGTCCTGAAGCTAGACTATAGGAGTCTAAGAATTTTTTCATGACCATGGCTTCCTACATTGAAGCAACCCCAAATAGGCAGGTGTCATCCGCAAACTAAGAGTGTGATATGGCTTCCATCCCATGTGCAATCTTAATGCCTTTCCACAAACCTTGTGATTTTTTCCTTGAAATAGCTCTCCCAAGCCCTTCAGCCAGTAGAATAAAGAGGAAGGGAGAGATTGGGTCACCCTGACAGATTCCCTGCGTCATTTTGAAGAAACCTTATGGGCTACCATTGATCAGGATGGAATCTCTGTAGGATCCTATCATACCTTTAATCCACTGAACCCATGTTTCATCGAAACCAAACTTCTTTAGAATCTCAATGAGGAAACCTCTATCCACTCAGTCATACACCTTTTTAATATCCAGTTTTAATATCATATGCCTCTGCCTGTTGATTCTAGCTGAATGGATCACTTCGTGGGATATAATGATTCCATCCACTATGTTCCTATTGGGAGTGAACCCACTCTATTCACACAAAATTAGGCTTTCTAGGAATGTCTTAAGGTGGTTTGCCGCAACCTTGGTGATGATTTTGTAGATTGTGTTACAGAGAGAAATAGGGTGAAACTCCTCAAAGGAGCTGGGGTTTTCAATCTTGGGAATTAAGGTAACCATCGTATTATTGAAGTCTTTAAGGATGAGGCCTTTTGAGCTTGATTCGTTCACCACAGCCAACAGTTCTAGCCCAAGCATCTCCCATAAGTTCTGGTATAAAAAAGCTTGGAAACTGTCAGGTACCAGTGCTTTAGCCCCACCCATACCAAATACTACCACCTTTAGTTCGGCCAGCTTGACTGGGGCAGTAAGTTTCAGATTGTCCTCTGGCTTAAATAAGCTCGGAATGAGTTGGAGAAGTTCCCCCTGGGCCTGAGCAACATTCATCCCATCCTGCCCCCACAAGTTGGAAAAGAAATCAACCGCCTCTCATTGATATCCTCACAATCTTCTATCATGTTTCCATTAGCTGCTTTGATTTCCACAATCATATTCACACTCCTTTTGATTTTGACCGAACTATGGAAGAACTTTGTGTTTCTGTCCCCTGCTTTGAGCCAGTTTTCCCGCGATTTATGTTTCCAAAAGACTTCCTCTCGTTGAAGTATATCACTGTATCTACTCAGTAGATCCTTTTCGGTGAGAAAGTCAACTTCATCCATACCTTCATTCAGTAATTTTCTATTTAAGGCCTCCAGCTATCCTTCTATTCATAGTTTTTCTACAAAGATATCTCCGAAATGAGTCATATTCCATGTTTTCATTTGCTGCTTAAGAAACCCTAGCTTTTTCCAAAATTTAAAGGCCAAATTCCCCTCTTCAGTGCGAGCTGAGGCCCACCACTGCAAGACCAGCTACTTGAAACCTGGTTCTCAGAGCCACATTTTCTCCATCTTGAAAGGATTCCTAGGAGGTGTGCCATCCTTGTGGAATCTTAACGAAACTGTGTAATGGTCCGATCCAGACAGTCCCAAAATATGAGCTTCAAAAATGAGGGGAAGGAAATTCCAATTCCATGCCAAAAAAAATGATCTAGCTTTTCTGCTATGTTAGAGAAACTGACTCTCCTATTTGTCCATGTGTAGTTCCCACCTCCCGCAGTCACTTCCCACAGGCCATTGTTGACTACAAAATTTTGGAAGTCGATATGAACTCTATTGAGTCTACCACTACCACCCCGCTTATTAGAGTGTATAAGGGTAGCATTGAAATCCCCTGTAATGACTACCACTTGTTGCCCGATTCCATTGAGGGCCAGTGCAATTTCCTCCCAGACCTGACGTTTATCCTCTGTTTTAGTCGGACCATATACATTGAACAAAAAAAGTGAAACATTAATTGTAAAGGAACTCACCTTGGCCAGTTTCTTGTATCTTGCTTTGGTGACCGCTTCTACCTTTACCAGTCTGGGATTCCAAATAATCCCCAGGCCACCAGAGGCCCCAATCGCATCCACAAAAAAACCTAACCATTTCTGTCTTACTCCAAAAATCCTAGCTGCACCTTCACTGTCTAACTTAGTCTCTTGGATACATACTAAATCTAGTTTCGCTTGATCAAGCCCTCGTTTGATCAAACACCTCTTGTCAGGGGCATTGTAGCCCTTGACATTCTAGGTAAGGAACTTCATGGCTGCCCAGAAGGGAAAAGGTCCCTTCCGGATCGAAGCTTAGTTTGCCCGTTGGTATTGCCAGCATCAACTAGTAGCTGCTGATTAGATTTCCTTCCCCTTGATTTAAGACTTCCTATCTTGGCTTTTTTCCTTTGTGAATTTGCCTGCTTGATCATGTGAGGCTCCTTGATTCCAACTTCCTCCTTTAGTCCCAACAGATCTTCCGACTGAGTTTCACTGATCATGGTCTTCGTGCCTGATTCCGGGCCTCCATAACCCTGTTTCAATGGGGACATATGAATATCTTTGAATCCCTCACACGGCTCCGCCTGGCTTATAATAAGTGCTTTAGTAGCCAAGAGGTCCCTCTCCACTGCAGGAACCATGTCCCAATACAACCTTGGTGAGATGCCCGCTGGTTGTGCTTCCTCATCTTGGATGAATGAGCCCTGTACCTGGATGACTGTCCCCATCTCCACCCTGGGGGGATCGTTATCCTCTATCCCCACCCTCAGGCTAACCATTGCAATGTCCACATGGGTTCCAACAGGTGAAGCAGGAGCGGAGACCGCTTGTGGCTTCTTGTTTACAGGTTCCAAAGGCACCGGAGGCTTTTATGGATTTGGAATAAGGTGAGCCAGAATGCTCTCGAGGTTATTAACTTCTTTCCCCTTCCCTTTTTTCCTCGCTAAGCACTCTTCTACCTTGTGCCCCCATTCCTTACATTCTTTGCATTTCTCTAGGGTTTCTTCCACCTCGATCTCTTGCCACCAGTATCCTTCCGCAGTGCGCACTTCCACTGCATGAGGCAAGAGTGGATGGGGTTTCAACAGGATGCAAATCCTTGCATACACGCAAAAGTTCTTTTTGTCCACTGCTTCATCGACTTTGATGAATTTTCCCAACTTATCCCCGATCATTATGAAGAAGTCATCATGCCAATACTCATGTTGAAGATTGTAGAGCTGAATCCAGATTGGCACTTCTTCAATGGAGGCCTATTTAGGGTTGAAATTTGGGATCCAATCTTTAATGTAGAATCCAATCCCGCCCATCATGAATGGTCCGTTAAATATGATTATGGTTTTCTCCATCTTTGAATCTGATATGATTAAAAAGAAACCGTTCGACAGAGTTTTCACTTTGAAGAGGAGACCCCATTCGACTGTCACCCAGTTCCCAATCTTGGGGTAAGCCGACCATCCTCCTCCCCACTTCATGAAAAAAGCTCGCGCCCTCAACATTTGAACAAAATTTTTCCAGGTTTCGGACTTGACTCAAACACTAATGGATCTATTGTCAGTGGTACCCAACTTTTCTTTGGTAATGGGCTTAGGTTGGGTCCTCTCAACCTCCTTAGGGTGCCAAACCTGATCTGTCATTTTCTGCACCCCATCGGTTCTCCCAGGTAAAGGTCACAAATCAATCCATCTCGGATGTAGGTCCTTCTGAGGCATCTCCCTGTCGAATCTGCCCGTGCTTCCATTATCAGGGTTTGATCGTCGTGCTAGAGGGAACCATGGTTGCCGTGGGCCACGCCTGTCGAATGCATCCCACCTTCCTGCAACCTGCCTGGTATGAAACCCTAGGTCGTCCCTCCTCCTCCGTCGCTCCATTAACCTGTTGAGATGTTTGTTTAAACAAAGTTTAATTTATTGTCATTATTATCGCTAGTTCTATCTGCAATTTGCCATGTTCTTGATTGATGTAATTATACTGCGATAAAATTGAAAAGATGATTACTTGTGATGATTTTTTTTTTCTTTGATCAACATCCAATTTTAATAGAATAAAAAAATCCCATGTATCATCTATTGTGACATATACAAACACTTTTCAGATTAAATTTCACACTTACTGAGTTTGCAATGAATGACTGCCCATTTTTTTTCACAAGGTTACACATAAATCACTCATGAACTCCATTTGTAAATCAGAAAAAAATGTAAGCACAATTTTACAATGGTGTTTTCCTCTAAAATGTTGATCATTTGATGCCTTTGCCTTCAAAGATGCCTGATATGAACTCTACTAGTGTTATTTCATTCCCAACATTTCTACTTGTGCATTTGAAACACCAACAAAAGAGCTTAGTGATTAGACAATTATTATGATAATGGATTTCCAGATTATTATTTCTTATGTTCCCTATAATATCCTTGACTACCATTGGTTCTATACTTGTGTGGGTTTCTTTCAAAGAAACAAGAAACATAAGAAAGAAGTGAATTTTCCCAGCACTCAAATTTGTCTATTTTTGTTAACCACGTGGTTGTATTTTTCCATTTCCAGAAAATAGATTCATATTTTCTTATTATATTTTCAAAGTTTCCACTCTAATACACTTTTTTTTGATGGAACTATTATTAGAAACAATCTTGAACAAGGGTTCTTTGATAGATCAATTACAAAATGACTACCTACATGATATTCCAAGTTGACCACTGTGTATGTTTTTGTTCATATACTAATTTCTAATCACATTAGGAAGAGGATTCACATCTTTAATAAAATATTTAGGAGAGTCTTAAGTCCTCTTTCTAATAATAGATTGTTGAGTGTGATCCAAAACATGTAAAACATGAACAATTGATTCACAAAACAATTATAGAATAGAAAATAGTAAATGTTACTTTTATAGAGAGCACAAGCAGTGTCTTTCTTATGCACAAAACAACAAAACATGATACTGGAATAAAGACAATCAAATACAAAAAAAAAAATGAAAAAAGGTCATAAAGATTGAATATGGACTTGGAGCCAATAATTTTTCCATTGAACATCGTAGTACCCATAATTCAATGGTAAACTATGTGATGCATTTACAAAAACAACTTTTCCAAGATTTAATATATTGCTCTTACAAACATTACTTATGCTCCTTGATACAACCGTGTTACTAAGTTTGAAACTGTAGTTTTGCATCCAACATTGTAATTCATGGTAGAACGAGAGAAAGATCCTGCAATGGAGGGTTTCATACTTCAGTTTAGCAAAATAAAATGTGAAGTTGAACAAAAATAACAAGCCTTACACATAAATTCAGGACATATGATACAAATTGTGATTCAAAAAATAGGCTTCGTAAATCCCAAACATATTCTTTACATGCCACAAAAGAAAACCCAACAAATCCGAAAGCTCTAATAGAGAGTAGAAAGAATTAAGAGAAAAGATTGGCTCACACAACACTACAGAATTAAGGGGAGAAAATAGGCACCATCTAAAAAGACATGTGACTTAGAAAATGCCATTAGTGGGACTACCATTTGCATCATGTAAAACCAAATAGTTTTGTTTCTCTGACCTTATGCCAAAATTTACAAATGTGATATTCCAACATATGCAGATGGAATAAGAATTCTATAAAATCCAAAACAACAAATGACTATATTGTTTGAGAGATTATTCTCTCAAAATTTAAGATGGGCTTGAAACTCTCATATGAAAAATCATAGGTACAAGAAAAACCTTTATTGTAAATGAAGTATTTTGAAAATAGGTTAAAAACAAATTTACCAGAACTTAAACCAAGGAACAAGTGGTATGTAGAAGTTCTATTGTCTCGTTTGATATAGCATTGTATAGGTGCATCACGTGGCCCAGGCTTTGATAAAATAACATAAAAAAGGAGCATATTAGGAACACCTAGTAACCGCTAGAAAATCAAATTTAAACAACGTCAATTAACAGAAAGAAATGACACAAATCAGAAATATAATTTAAATCAGGTTAAAAATTCCAATTCATCTCGAGCTAGAATATGATAATAATACACAATTTTAGTTACTAGCAATCAACTACAAAATATTGAAATCAAACTAAAGAATCCACCTCTAAATAATACCCAAATTTAGACCATTCACCATAGCAATCAACAAGGAAATGAATGAAATCAAATACAAAAATATTGGCTTCCCTTGATTTAAAGTAGATAAAATGAATGCCCACTTGCTTCAATGATATGGGTAGAATAAGTTTTCCACATTGCTTCGACATTTGGTGATCTCCCTCCAGAATTGCACACCCTAGCATAAGCAACCACATTTGTTTTGTGAGGGTCATGTTTCTATCTTTGTGGTTTTCTTCTTGTGTTTGTAAATTGAGGCAAAACAATTCTAGGATTTGAGAGTACGCTATGGCAACACAAAGATAAGATGTTACGAATGGGTCAGATTTGCAGAATTATAATTTTAAACTACACGAATGTACACAATTTAATATTCTTACAAATATTGTAGATGCCAACTTTCCTCATGCATCAAACATTGTAAAATGCCTAAGAACTTGTCTTTGTATGGAACCAGAAAGTTGTCCAATTTTGGTAAGTTAGAATTGGACAACTTTCTACCATTAGACAACTCGACAGGAAGAAAAGTCACGTTAATTTTCCTGACACTTTTTCACCAGAATCAGACAACTTGTCTCATTAAGAACAAGAATTACTTTTTCATCGGAATAGACAACTTATTAGACAAGATGTCTAACTCCCTAAAAATTGTGCAATTTTGGCGAGTTGTAAGTGGACAATTTTCAAGGAGTGAGATAGTTTTCTAGGGCTAAAAGCCCAAATAGATAGCCTATCAGCTAAAAATATTAATCACTTAAAAAATTAAATAAAATAATAAATATATTTTTGAGATTCTACACTTAACAAATGTTAAGATATTTTTGAGATTCACCCAAAATATACTAGATATGATTCCAAAAAGCTATAAAGAGTATACTTAATATAATATCTAATATCTAATATAAAATTTCCTCGTATCAAAGTTTTACCCAAAAATCTTAACATCTCATTGGAGGGTTACATGACCTAACTCTAGCTTGATAAAAATTAGTAACTTTCCACAATATGCTCCTAAACCTGTCTCATGTTTTTATACCACCTTAGTTTCTCATTAAACCACTTTTAAATCAACTTTGAATTGCTAGAAAATATTCCAAACAAATTTTAGCCATAGAAAGAAAGAAAGAAAGAAAATTTTAACGTCTGCAAGGCTAAAGATAGCCTATGGGATAGACCGTCTCACACGCTGAAATCTTCATTTCCACCCTTTTATTGTGAAGTTTGATGATGAGTGCCCCCAACTGCTCAACCGTCCCCTCATTGAAAAGATCAAACCATGAATTCTTGGTCAAAAGTGTGTTAAAACTGTCCCTACTGTCCTTGAAGGCGTCACACTCTAGGATGAAATGTTTTTCTGTTTTTACCTTACCGGAAGTGCAGAAAATACAACTTCTTTCTTCCCAAGTTTCTTTAGGCCTTTTCCAACGCCCGGTTTCACAACGAAGTTGATGCGAATTGGTCCTTAATTGGGCAATGAGAATCTTGGCTCTCCAAGGAATATTAACCCCAATGTACGCTTTTTGATGGAAGTTGCGAGTGGGGTTAAACTCCACAGCCCAATGTACGCTTTTTGATGGAAGTTGCGAGTGGGGTTAAACTCCACAGTATAATACTCTTTCTTTCTAGTTAAGCCCTTATCACAAGAATGCTTGTGGAACTTACTCATAACATACGCCTTTATTTCTTTACTATTAGTGGGGCAAGAATTTAAGTGAATATCCCATTTATTGAACCACTTGCTGTTTTGGCGCATCCACGTCTTCTTTCTTTGGCACAAAGTGTCCTTGAAGACAACTTTAGGCAATCTATCCTCATCCATTTATTCTATTCTTTTTAAGTATCTTATAAGACATACCATAGCAATTGCTTCAATGGGACCAGCTCCAACCTCACTCAACATGATATCATACAGGATAGAGTTTTTTAGTTTGAACTTGTTTGTAATCAAACGTTTTTGGATTTTTTCAATTTCCTTCCATTGTAAATTTGAAGTGCTGTTGGCCCACAGTTCACACCCATAAAGAGCAACGAGTAAAACTAAAAGATCAAAGAGAATTTGAGTAGTCTTCCAATCCCATAACTCAGCCTCTCTACATCTATTTTGGAAGGCATAAAACGCTTTCCAACCTCCTAAAATACGCTTCTTTCTGCACCCTTCCCAACTCAAATTTTTATTGAAGTCAATTCCTAGGTATTTGTAATCTGACACCTCTTCAAGGATGCTGCCTTGAAAGTAAAACTTATGTTGGTTATGTTTTCTTTTACTAGAGAAGACCATCACTTTCATTTTGCTGATGTTGACCTGCATCCCCACCATGTTGCAAAAATTCTCAAGAGCAAGTAAGTGTTTTTGTAAGCCACCGACATAATTAGAGATCAGCACAAGGTCATCTGCATACAAAAGAAGTCTAATAATAAACTTGCCAAAATGTACACCATCACCACCTTGAAGGTTTAACCACTCCTCAAGTTTATCAATATACAAACCAAAGATTGTGGGGGACAAAGGGCACCCTTGCTTGACCCCAATATCACTTCTGAAACTCTCAGAGATTTCATCCGCAGTTTTGATTTTAACTTTAACCTCCTCATAAAGTCTATGAACAACAACTCTAAGGTGAATGGGGACCCCAAGTTCCTCAAGTCTGAGCCAAAGCTTGTCCCTAGGGACCGTATCAAATGCTTTTCTTAAATCAACAAAACAACAAAAAGCTTCTTCCTTCTTCTCCCAAATTTTTTCAATGATGTGTCTTAAGGTTATACCATGGTCCACTGTAGAGTGTTTAGGTCTGAAACCCGCTTGCCCTTTAGCATGTT
>MU225929.1:3757746-3769536 GCA_018584345.1 Thuja plicata
CGACGAGTTTTATAAAAAGCCCAAGCGTGGCCCTCTAACTCATTCCACACCGTACGAACAAGAGGAGAAAGTACGAGTTCAAAGAGAGGAAAGTGGGAGAGTTGCTGTAGACATCAGCCACGAAGTGTAGAAGGACCGTACGTTGTACGGATGACAAAAAGAAGAAAGCAAGATACACAAGGAGGCTGGACGTACGGAGGCTTCGCAGAAGGGAAGGTTGTGCAACGTGGGAGGCCGTACGCCGTACGGGCCAGGTGCAAATCAGGAAGAGGTCGTACGTCGTACAAGCCTGATGGAGATGAGGAAGAAGTCGTACGGGTTGGCCGTACGTCATACACCGTACGGGCAGGGAGAAAACAGGAGGTGGACACAGAAGGAGGGGGAGGTTGTACGAGGGGAGGCCGTACGTAGGCCGTATATAAGAGGCCGTATGCAGGAGGCCGTACGGACGGCAAGGAGGTCGTACTGACTGAACTGTACGGGAGGTGGTAGAGGCCAGTACGGACTGGACCGAAGGAGAGGCCGTACGGAGGAGGACATCAAAGTGACGTACGGACTGCAAGGCCGTACGAGTGGTAGGTCCGTACGCCGTACTCAGGAAGGCCGTACTCAAGCAGGCCGTATGCCAGAAGGAGGAGGCCAAGGTGGAGGAGGCTGTACGCAAGAAGGAGAAGGCCACTCCACAGATAAAATGGTTGGGGCAAAAAGACTTCCAAAAACATCTGAGGGATCAAGCCAGATTGGAGAAGACAGTTTAGAAGAGGATGGGACTAGTACGGTGGGAGGCGCCTGTACCACTCTTAGTACAGAAGCTGTCCGTACCACTCCTAGTACGGAAGGTAGTGCATAGGTCTGTACCAAGTAGGACAACTGTACGAAGAAAAGGGAAACTACACAGGGTGAGGACACGGAGGAGGAAACAAGAAAAGGACCTGACAAACTGGATGAAGAAGGAATGGGAAGAGAAGGCTATGTGGGAAGATGGAACGAGCTGGCGAAGCTAGCGAAGCCAGAAAGATGGATGCATTGAGGGTGCTCGAAGGAGTTTCTTTTTTTTTCTTAATACAGTCGTCTGGAAGACGACTTCTTTTTTAGGGGAGGATATATGTAGCAGGTAATAAAGTCATTATTAATTAGACTTAGTTATGTTGGTTAGGAGGGTAGTTAGGAGCGAGGAGATGTGTCCGTTGGTTTCCCCAACCAACCGACTATTATATAAGACTTGGATTTATTGTTGTTGGACTTATGGTTTGATGGTATTAATAAAGAAATAACATTTCCTCGCCATCTGGTACTCTGGTATGTTACTCTGTGTGTTCCATTGGTATTGGTAAAGCTCTATTGGTAAATGTCTTGTTGGTATCACTGAGTATATGTTGAATATATATTGTATTGTTCTATTGAATGTGTTGTGTTGTTCTATACATTGTGGAATAATAACCATTCTACATAGGGCATGATCACTTCCCTATGGCATGACCATATTATTGTAATGCTTACACATCAATGACAGGTCAAAGGGTTTTTCAGTTACATGGATTAAATATGAGAAGAAATCACAAAAAAGCATGAAAAATTAGTAATTATGTAGTAATAATAAAATAGCAACAAAAGATTGATATTCATGCCAATTATGGTTCATGGACATCAAAATAAACAAAGAATATGTATTCAAAATGAAAATGATAACAACTACGTTGAAAATCCTGGCAAATAGGTCAAAATTTTCAATACCAATAAATACTACTTTACCCCTATTTTAATTTTTTTGAAATTTCAATATCATTATCAATGTTTTGCTTTGTAGAAGTTAAAGAGTGTCAAGTTAAACAGGATGTACATAATGAAACATCAAACTAGAAGGCTATAGTTATGAAGCCAAAGTTCTCGTTTATTTTGTCATTGTGCAATCCTTATAATTCTACCAATTCTTCATCAAATGTGAATTTACTCATTTGAGAAAAAGGGCCCATCATATTGGGCATTTCATTACCCTATTAAGATCAATTTGACAAACCTCATCGAGGTTACTTGATATTTTGGGTTTCAATGGAATTAAAGACAAATTAAAATTTTTGATTTCATAAATTTCAAATTGATCAAAGACATGAAAATTTAGAATTGGCGACCAAGTTATAGCATCTAACCTCATAATCTTGTAATGTAGAATGGTGTATATGGTAGACGGAGACCATATTGTTTGTCTCCATCTAGCTCAACTAGTTGAGTTTCGTGGAGTTTATATGTTCAATCAGACTCCAAAGAGCATTCAAAAGTGGAGGCATTATAGGGTTGGTTAGTGCCATTACCAAAGAAATCCTACTATTGATCATTAACCTGTTGGTGTGAGTGTGGTTTTGTCCTATTCACATGGCTTAAATTTACTTAGTCCTAGGTGACATTCTAGATTTTCTTATAGTGGGGCCATATCTTACTATTAGATTTTAGTCATTTAGCATTTAATATTGTGCATAGTGCATTAAGGTGCTTGTACATTGTGACCATCACATGGATTGCATCTCATGTATCAATCATGTAGATCGTATCTCAATTTCATTATTTATTCATTGGTGAGATAGCATCTCCGTGTTGCTTCTCTCTGAGTTGTGAAGGTTATTTGGTTTGCAAGATGCTATTCTTGGGTGACACCAACATGGTATTAGAGCCAGCAACCTTGCCTTGCCTTCCTTGCTGAGAAATTTTGCCAGTATTCATTTTTGAGGGCTTAGGAGGTTTTTTTGTAGGTGGATACACTTTTTTTTTGCTTTGTTAGCGCCATTTCATTTAGCACACAAAGCATCAATTGCTTTGGCAGGGCATGTTTGCAGTTCATGAGGCTCGTGTTTTTGTTTGCGTAGAGGCTTCATTGCGCAATCAGCGTTTACTTTTGGATCACGTGCACTTTGGTTTGTAGTTGCTGCGTTTTGGTTATGGTCGGCTTGGCTTATACTGCATCTTCGTTATTCTGTGATAGTTGGCTTGGTGGTGGTGACAAGTGCTTTACCTTGCACAAAGTTGGCTTGTGGTTCTCTTCCTTTCTATTCCCATTTTTGGTTTGATGGCATTGTGAAGTTTTTTGGCGTGGGGGCATATTGCCATGCCAACCGCTTATAGTCATCATTCCCTCATGGGCTTCATCTCTCTGTCACCATGCTTCTTCATGTAGGCTTGACTTTGACGACTTATACTTGTTTTGTCATGGGCTCATCATTGGAGTGGATTAGTGTTTGCTTATCAAGGGGTTTCAGACCTCTCTTTCACACTATCCTCCATTCTATTACCTGGGGTTTACCTCACTTTGGATATGTGTTTATTATCTTGAGCCGTGGGTGAATTCTATTGACAGGCCACGACTTCTCTGTTTGCAAGGCCTGTGCCTTGTCTGAAGCACTGCTAGCCGTTTTGATCTAAGATCGAAGGCTCAATTGGAGATAAATCATGGTGGTTTGTTCTATGTGAGGGAGGGGGAGGGCTCATTTCTAGCTTCACTAGCGTTTATTTCCTTGATGGCCTTAGCTCTTTGCTTGCACAAGCCCATTGATCATACTCCTTTTTTGGTTTTGGGTCTTCCTTGGCATTTGCCCACGGGTTCAAAGACCCTAAATCGCCTCTCAAAACCACTTGGTGTGGGGCCCATGCATTTGCAGTTTGGTTACTGCTGACTTGTTTATTGCAAAATTTGGATATATTGTTACCACCAATAAGGTTTTTCTAACATACCCAAAAAAACCTCTTTGCATTTTCTTTTAATCTTTTAGAGTGGCTCTGATTTATAAAGTAAAAAAATAAGATTTAAGACCTTTCTTAGTACCTTTCATCTCCATTGAATGATTGAAACAGGAAAGCCCAAACATTAGCTGATAAGGTAAATTGAATATGATGTTTCATGGTGTTTTTATATTTTAGAACAACTTTCATCTTATGCATCCAAGTAGCTTGTAGCTCACATATGACTTGTATATGTTTGAACTTTTTCAAGTTTTTTAGAATTTTATCATACCTTGATAAATTTTAGGTGTATCATTTTTGTGTGACATTTCAACTATCCCACCAGATTCAGGGATGTATATAAGTTTCATCAAGTTCTTTCATTTTTCCTTCTAGGGTTTCCAAAAACCTGTTGTGACATGTAAGAATTAATTTTTCAAATTCACTTGTCATCGGTACTTAGTAGCTTTTGATTATACACACTAAACTATCAATAAATTTTATTTTTGTATTGGGGGCCTTCTTATCATTTCTATATGCTCTAGTTTCTGGGAATGCTTTCATATTAACAAGTTAAAAACAAGATATGTTATAAATAAAGCATTTGCTATGACTGTGGGATGCCGAGACAGTAAGAGACATAGTAATGAGTTAGTCCATATGCACAAAATATAATTATTCCAGCAAGAAAGGGGTGAGTACAAGACTGTGAACACTCGAGGGTATAACACAATAATGATCACAATAGTGTGCGTGGTCTTTTGAGGCCCTTGCATTCTAATAAAAGAAAGTCCAACAACGGACTCAACACTAGGAGAAGACCTAGCACTATTCCTGACATGAACCATATGCAGGTAAGATTGTTAACGTTAATAATTAGAAAATCTTGTAAATAATAAATACCTTAAAAACAAACCATTTTTACAGCCATGAGACAAGAATGGAAATTGAGACTATGAAATTTAATGTTGATGAAATTAGATGGGATCAACTGAAATGTAGAACTTGGATGAAACAAAAGACAAACTTGATTTTTAAAATGCTTTTGATGCAATGGTGAATTTGGATTTGCTTCATAAATCTGCCAAATACACTTGCAATACAAGGCAATGAAGAGGATCCCTCTAGAATTGGCATTTTATCATTTTTTAATTCTCTAGATTATTCAATGGTGAAAGAGAAGTGAATATTCGATGTTTCAAAAGAATCCAAGATTTACAATTCTAGATATTTAGAGACACTAGCCAAAGGCTCTCAACTACTTTGATACCATGTAAGATTTGGCTATAAAGATAGTGACCCAAGATCAATAAGGCTCAATGGGAAGCACAAAGAGTGTAGAAGATCAATATGATAAAATAAACTAAAAGGATGCATTAGAATAGATTACATGCAAGAGTACATGAGGTGGGCACATATAGGCTACAACACTAAAAGGTGTGAATGTACTACCAATGTGGAGTAAAAGAGATGTCACGTGTGTAGTACAACTCTACCAATCAAGGAAAGTACAAGTCACACGTGCAAATAAAACCTACTTAAGCAAGCTTAGCCTATCTTAGGTACAAATTTTCAATAAAAGTAATTAGAAAACAATGCTACAGCAAATAGTTATAGCTTTTTTGTATAGGAGCTTGTTTCGTCGAGCAAGGTCTCTTGAAAAATTGCTCTCTTTTCTCTCTTTTAGGGGTGGACTTTTCCTATGAGTCGTCTCCCTTTTGTCTACTTTTTGAGAGAACATCTTGTGTATGGAGGTATCTAGCATGGTCTAGTTACTAGGGCTGATCATCATCGTCATCATCACTACATTCCTAGGGTTTGCTTAGGGAAGGGGATAGGGTGGTGAAATGTATTATATTTATGCATATTTACTCTATTCCAAGTTTATTATGCACACAAGATAAGCTTGCTTAGGTGTCTAGTTGTTGAGAACATCTTTTATTATTAGTAAGTTGTTACATACTTAATTTCCATTTGTTAAATGTTTGTTTCAAACTGTACTTTAATTTTACCAATAAAACAAGATCTTTGTAATTTAATAGATGATTGAGTACTTCATTTGCACGTGAATTCTCCTATATGAGATCATTCTTGGTTTCAAAGAGCTTTTGTGAAACACCACATGTAATAAAATAAAAAGGAACCTCGAGTTATATATTTTATTGCTTTTAATGTCTGTTATTTAACTTATATCATTAGCTATGAATCCAAAGCATGGTATTTGTTTCTGTTATACTACTGTTGTTGCTGTCACCACTGTCATGATATATTTAGCAGCCTTTTTTAATAATATGAATGATTTTCTTTAAAACATCATAAAAAACTACTTTGCTAACAACTACATCTTGCTGTCCCCAATAGACTGGGGATGTCTATTCTTTTAATGTTATGAATGATTTTTTAAAAAATGTCATAAAAAATTACTTTGTTATCTAGTATCTCTTTTTTAAATTTTAATGTCATGGATGACTTTTTTAAAACATAATAAAAAAATACTTTGCTATCGAGGACATATGACTGGCCTCAGGATGTCTGACCAACCTCAGGATGGTCAAGGGACGTCTCAGATGCCTTTGCAATGTTTCCTTTTTCTGCAACACATTTCGTAAACATTTCAAAGATTTGAAGATTTTCTAGGACAACTAGGGGGACTTCCTCCGCTGTCCCACCATACCCGAAATGCTATTGGGTATGGGGACAGGGGTATGAGGGCCTGGGACACGTCCCCATGGAACACAGGGAAGTTTGTATTTGACTCGTTGAGCGTTGTTTTTACACAAAGTAACAGTTAGGAATAAGCGATGCAGATTCCCCTCTTGAAAGAAAAACGAAGTTACTCCCAAGGTTCTCTGTGGTCGTGGTACAACCGCTTGGAAAGCTCAATTGAAGATAAATGTGAATGTTCACAAGGAGGCTTTGCTGGTTTGGTTCAAACTCAGGCGATGAATGAACTGTCGATGGTGAGGGGTTGCAGATCGATAGCCAAAAGGATGCACTAAAACGTTGAGGTCGCTGAAAGCCGAAAATACGGGAAGCTCAAATGTCGCAGGGTAACAAAAAAAAAGTGCCCTTGCTTTTATATAGCCACCCCTTCGGGATGACGTCAACCTCGTGGGGTCGGATGGTTCGGGTATGTCGAGTTCGTCGGCGTGCGTGACTCCGAAATCCCCCATCTCCGAGATGACATGCCTTAGGCGCTGGAGAGGTAGGGTTTCAGGGTTTTTGGAGGTGTCAGGGTTTGACACACCGAGAGTTCGAAAGGACTCCTAAAAAAACTAACTCCCACAAAACCAAACAAAGCAAAAAAGGAAGGTCAGGCTTTCAGACGTGTCAGGGTTCTAATAACCCCGACATTGCGAAAGCCCGAAAAGACTCAAAAAACTAACTCCCCAAAAATAAACCAAAAGGGAAGGGGCGGGCTTTCGGACGTGCCAGGATTATAAGAACCCTGACACTGCGAATGTTCGAAAAGACTAAATAAAAACTAACTCCCCTAACAAACCAAAAGACCAAAACCAAAAGCCAAACAAGGAGAAAGGAAAAGGAAGGGGAAGGAGGGAAAACCGACAAACGACCTAACCGACATCCAACTATCAGGGGCACACGGGCCCGCAATCTGACCCACTAGATGCCTAACTAGACCACCCAAAAGAGTCCCACCAACCAAAACAAAAGCAAAAAGAGGGGGGAACCCATTAGGCCAAGTGGTCCAAATGGGGTGTGTGTGTTGTGGAACCACAACAAATAGTCTGACAAAAGGAGAAATGACCAAGGCATTTCTTCACCAGCAAACGACCCTTCCAAACCTTTCTTGCAATAGACTGAACACAGATATCAGGCCTGGTAAAGTCACTTCACGAGTTCTTTGAATCAACGTCCATTTGGTGAACAACCTGGTGTGTGCTTGATGTGTATTTATTCCATTGAGACCTTGACCAAGGTACCCTAGATGAATGCCGATCAAAGACCAGTCCTTCGCATGATTGATGAGGATTCTCCAGGAATGGCTCTGCTGCCCGTCAGGCATCCATAGCCCCGACAAAGCTTCCATATGTTTTAGTCTAACCTTGTTCTACTGCCAGTGAGGTGTCCATAGCTCCGGTAGAGATTGCTAGAGCCACCAATTTCATTTTGACTGAGCTTTTTGCTTTAAACATCACGCTTGTGTGTATCACTTAGTGATCCTTTCTTCCGCTTGACTTCTTGATAATTTAGACTGTTGAGTGATTCTTCTTTTGTAGATCTCAGGATGATTCAGGTCACTTAGTTGTTTTTGATTTTTATAAGCCCTTTTGGTGATGTGAATCACTTAGTAATCCTTCTTTGCTTTCTCTTTTTTTTTGCTCTTTTTTTTTTAGTCGGATCTGTAGGGTTTTGAAATCATGTGGTTGTCCAAGTCAATATGCTCTTACTAACTCCAGTCCGCACTCAACCGAGAAATCTCGGTTTCAGGTATCATTCTTTAGGTGTATTTGTGATTCAGATAGCCAACATTGAACATCTTCCAAATCACTAGTGAAAAAACGTTACCATTTCCAACTTTCGAGTACAACTTTCTTGCAATATAGATTTTTCCGGTGGTTTTGGCAAAGAAATGCCCCTGCCCTCTATCGAGAACTAGTTGGGGTGGACCACCTATCTAGAACAACCCCGACAAAACACTAGAGACTCGACATAGGAACACAAAGGAAACCAAACAAAAAAAAAAGAAACAAACAAGCAAAGGATAAAACAAAACAAACCTAAGCTACTATGATACATGAGGCAATAAGCACCTAACCTTCAGGACCCGAAATAGTGTTTGAGAAACTAACCATTGACTGGCAACAAAACCAACTCCCCATTCAAGGTACTGATCCTAAAGGCATTCTCTCCTAAGATTTCCGTGATTTGATATGGGCTAGTCCATAGTTTTTCAAACTTAGTGTGGCTGCCTGGCTTCTCTTTTGCCTTGTCCCACCTGAAGACGAGATCAGAAATCTTGAAGGCTTTGATTGTAGCTCTTTTGTCAAACCAATGCTCGACTACAACCTGATGTTTGGACACTTGTTCTAAGGCCATCATTTTTTTTTCTTCTTGATTGATAATGTTCATGAGTTTGATTTGAACCCTATCCTCACCTTTGACATATTCGTCCATGAACCTGAAATCAATATCTTTAAGTTCATAGGGAAGACAGGTTGCAGACCGTAGACTAATTGGTAGGGGGATTTCCCTAAAGCATTTTTTTCCCTTACTCGGTCAGTCCAGAGGGCGTATTTCAACTGAGTATGCCAATCCCTTGGGTTATTGTCTAGAAGACGTTTAATCACAGTTGTCAAATTTTTCTTTGTGGACTTTGCCACCCCATTCCCTTGTGGATAGTAATTGGAAGAGAATTTGAGAATTACCTAATTTTCGAAGGCCCATTGCATAAGCGCAACAAAGGAAAATGAAGGTGCGTTAGCACATACCAAATAGAAAGGCAAACCAAACCTTGTTATGATGCATTCCTCCAGAAACTTGGTCACCACTTCAGTAGTGCAATTCTTCAATGCCTGAGCTTCCGTCCAACGTGTGCAATAGTCTGTTGCCATTAGAATATACCTATGATCTACAGAGGATGGTGGATTAATGGTACCAACAAAATCCAAGCCCCATTGGGCAAACGGACGTACCTCATATATTGGTTGCAATGGCATGGTGGGGTTCCTTTCGCGTGCGGCGCTGGTTTGGCATGTATGACAAGATCTTACATGTTCATTTGTGTCTTTGAACAAAGTTGGGCAGTAGTACTCTGATCTCAGAATTTGGTGAGCAGTAGCTTCAGTGGATCCATGGCCCATGCCGTACTTGTCATGAAAATCAGCCAAGACTTGTTTTGCTTCATCTCTATCTAAGCATCTCAAGTACAAACCATCATAGTTGCGTTTGTACAATTGCCCGTTCTTCAACATATAGGAACTGCTTTTAATTCTCAAGGCTCTTCTTTGTGAGCCGTTTAATCCTTCTAGGCAGTGATTCTGAAGAAGATAATAGACAACATCTTGATACCAAATATCTGAAATGACCCTTGATTTAGTGTATGTTTGACATACCAATCCTTCTTTCATCTCTGCCATTAGCTTTGTTAGGCCTTGGCCTCTTACTAGTTTCATGGGCTGAATCTCGAGATCAAACTCTTGTAAAATTGCCATCTATTTTCCCCTTTGCCCGCCTAATTCATTTTGCATTAATAGGGATTTAACTGTTGCATCCAGAACAATGCCAAATACTTCTCAGAATATAATGCCGAAATTTCTTCACAACTTTCATCAAGGCAAATGACTGTTTATCTAAATTTGGGTATCTTACTTCAACATTCTTAAGAGGACAACTCATGAATGCAATTGACCCTTCATTCTCACCATCTTTCTTCTGAGTGAGGCTCCCTGTGCATGAATGTTTTGAAGCAAATGAGTATACCTTAAAATGTACAGTGTAATATGGGCTAGCTAGGACGGGTGCCATAGCGATGACAGTCTTGATTTCTTCAAATGCCTTTTTGACTGGGTTTAACCATTCTATTTTAACCTCCTTTTTGAGCATATCATTCAATGGTTTCACTATCTCCGTAAAACCACTTATGAATTTTCTCACGAAATTTATCTTGCCAAAGAATGACTTGAGCTCTTTCTTGCTATTAGGTGGGACCAACTTTAATATAGCATTTACTCGATTTGGGTCGATTGATATTCCTGCTTCTGAAATTACATGGCCCAGCAACTTTCCTTCGGTGACCTCAAATACACACTTCTTGGGATTGAGCGAGATCTCGTACCTCCTGCATCTTTTAAGCACTTTCCACAAGTCATCTAGATGATCTACCCGGTCTTCAGAAAACACTGTCAGATTGTCTATGTAGATAATTATACATTTCCCGACTAAACTCTTGAAAGTGGTATCCATTGCTTGCTGCAAGTTTGCTCCAACATTATTTAGGCCAAATGACATCAGGGTATATGCAAACGTCCCCCACTTAGTGGTGAATGTTGTCTTTAATCTGTCATTTTCCTGTACCATAACCTGATTGTAACCTGAATAGCCATCTAGGACTGACATCATTTGGGATCCATTCACAACCTGTAGCACTTCGTCTAGAGATGGCAGTGGGTAATTGTCCTTTTGGGAGGCTCGGTTTAAGTTACGGAAATCCAGACATAACCTAATTTCCCCACTCTTCTCTCTTACTGCGACCAAATTTGCAACTCATGTGGAATGGCTGATTGGAAAAATAATCTTTGCGTACAACAACTTTTGAACTTTCTCTTGTATCAATGGTTCCATCATTGGATTAACTGGCCCTTGTCTTTGCTGAAAAGGTTTGAAATCTGGTTTCAATGGGATATTATGTACTATGACAGAGGTGTCATAAGTTTTCAATTCTTCATAACTCCAGCTATGACATCTCGGTACTTAGTAAGAAGTTGCTCCATTCTTCTCTTCTCTTCCGTGCCAACCTTCCCAATATGCACTTCTCTTGAGTCATCATTGTTAAATTTTAGGATAGCTGCAAATGTAATAGCACTCTATGTTATATGTATTTTCCAAATGCAACAATCTCTCTTTCATTTATATTGGGAATGAGGATAGGAGAGGCATGCCCCTTCATGGGACATGTCTATTCATTATTATTTATAAGAAAGGACATGCCTCTTCCCATTAATTATAATTTAATCAATCTTATAATGTTTCATTAATCAATTATTAATTAAGAATAATATAATAATTTAATATTGAATATTAAATTTCATATGATGAATAATAATATAACACATATATTATATTATTATTAATCAACATGTATTATATGTATTCTAATGATCATACGACTGAAGCTACAAACATTAATACTCCCTCTTAGCTAGGGAGGATGATCAAACAGAATGTATAGTGGTCTCCTATGTCAACACTTATGACCCTCACCATAACTATAGAAAACATCAACACTCCCTCTTAGCTAGGGAGGATAAATCAATCCAATGTCAACACTTATATGACACTTGATAACATCAATCATATGATGTAAGCAATAAAAGCATCATCCTCATGATGTAATCAATA
>MU225929.1:3769987-3784475 GCA_018584345.1 Thuja plicata
CCCGGGTGGATTGCCTCAATCGGCGATTCTATCCACAAGCTCTCGTGTGGATTGCCTCCATCGGCGATTCTATCCACAAACTCATGAGCTTTAATGTGGATTGCCTCAATTGGCGATTCTATCCACATGTTCTATCTATTATGATTTGTTTCAGCCATCACAAGATGTCTATCACAATTGAAGGTCGAGTTATTGTAAGATCGTCACCTTTCAATAACTCTTACAAATATAAGTGATAATCATTGGAAGTCGTCACTTCCTCATGACGTACGCAGGGGGCAGGCCCATTAAAAATATGGAGTCACACACATGACATCCATCATGCCTCAGTGCAGCGGGTGAAAACAAGGGATTTCACCTCGATCTTCTCTCACAGAGAAGAACTCATTGAGAAGATATCAATCTGTTGATCATCCAAGATTGCTTAAGCTGAACTATCAAACTCCCTCTGAGTCTGATATCAATCTTCTTAGCTCCTCGTCCAAAGTTACCTCTGAAGATTCAAACTCCCTCTAAAAACAATTTCTTGTGCTTCTGTCTTGAAGGTATGTCAGAGAGAGATTACAAATAGCTTATACGGAAATACCAAAGATAGAAGCATACAAGATTTTACTAGCCAATATTATAGCATAAATTTCAAACTCAATAATTCATGTGCATTAATAAAACATTGAATACTTATCTTAAGTTTCAAATATTTCCTTTTGTAAGGTGAGCCCATATAGGAAATATCAACTTTCATCAAATTTTGAAGTTGTTTGTGGAGGACACTCTGCAAGAGATCATAATGTTATTTGTGCTAGCCATGTCGGCGACCTTCATGTAGAGCGACAACCTAGAGTGGATGATCACCATTTTCTCATTCTCCACTAAGGATGGTTCAAATGGAAATGTAACATTGGTTATTATTCCCCCCAAAATGTACAATTCCCACTCTTATATCGTTGAACAATACTCATGTCTTCTTGTTAAATGACTTGATTGCTCCAAGAGAGGTGAAACTCTATAATTAATTCTTTTTTTTTTCTATAAAGAGACACACTTCCTTGAATACATTCTTCTTTGTTAATGCTTGACCACAATCATAACAAATTAATATATCTCTTTAATGAAAACCACTTTCAGGAATTTCACATAGACCCGTACACAGCCTGTCATAACTTTTTAACCCCATACTATCTCTCCAATCGCTCTGGTGGGATTCTTCAAAATTTGTTTTTCCCAACATATCCGAAATTCAAAAAAATCTAACGGTGGATTTGTGAGATATGGTCCCTTTACTATGACTGTATTTTCTGAGACAATCACACATTCACCATCAACAAACTACTCTCTTACATTTGCAACCTGGCTCTGATACCATGTTTAAATTTAGGATAGCTGCAAATGTAATAGCACTCTATGTTATATGTATTTTCCATATGCAACTATCTCTCTTTCATTTATATTGGGAATGAGGCTAGGAGAGACATGTCCCTTCATGGGACATGTCTACTCATTATTATTTATAAGAAAGGACATGACTCTTCCCATTAATTATAATTTAATCAATCTTATAATGTTTCATCAATCAATTATTAATTAAGAATAATATAATAATTTAATATTGAATATTAAATTTCATATGATGAATAATAATATAACACATATATTATATTATTATTAATCAACATTTATTATATGTATTCTAATGATCATATGACTGAAGCTACAAACATTAACAATCATCAGTTCCGAGGTTGTATGTTTCACACTCGTCACCTTCAAGCATTGGTTCCGGTTTCCTTTTTGCAGCTGATTCATCTTTGTCAAAAATCCTTTCCAACGACACCATTCCCTTGAGTATGGAATTGGTTTTCAAATTTATGATGCCTTGATCATCAAGTTCCTCTGGTTCAGCTGACCCATCTAGTTCTTCCAATTCTTCATCAATAACTTGCATCTCAAACACACCTGCGCACATGATGAATTCTAGGATATGTTGATCATCCTGAAATACTTTGAAGTTTGTGATATTATCTGAAATCATTGGAGCAGCAACGAGTTCAATGGAGAACCTTTTTAATTCAGACTTCTCCATAGGGTGTAATGAACTAGCAGACACTGCCAGTGTATCTGTAACAACATTCTTTCTTCTTGGGATGGACTTAATGTTAAATGCTTCGAAGCCCTCGATCAAGTCCCATACTCTGTTTCGGTAAGTGATCAACCATTTTGTCATTGCATGAGTACTGGCTACGAACCTGTTTGACGACTAGTTGGGAGTCACCTTCCACTATTAGAGCCTTTATTTCTTTTTTATGTGCCATGAGGAGACTTCGAACCAATGCTTCATACTCTGCAACATTGTTAGTACATAAGAATTGCAATTTGTATGTAGCGTAGAAAGGCTCACCTCTTGGATTAATTAGTTCAATTCCAACACCAGCTCCTTGTTTACACTTAGAACCATCAAAGTGCAACTTCCATATTTGATGTTGATTGACTGATTTTGGCTTGGGCTGAAATCTGTCTTGATCTCTCGATGTCTTAGGTTCCAATTCTTTATTCTCTCCATTGTTTGAAGAAGATATCTATTCTTTATTCTCCTTTCGTACCTCACCAACGCCTAATGATATTTGGTCTTTGATATCTGATGAACTCCATTCGTTGTCCACACTATGCGTGGGACTTTTACCATTTGGAGTTCGAGTCTTCATCCTTTACTTGAACCATCGTTTGAGGTGTATAATTTGGTGGTGAACTACCTTCGCCTGATGAAACATCACTGAACGTGTCCAATGCAAGACTCTCATCCCTTGGTCCTAAATCTTGAATTTGTTTAGTCATTTGGGTGATTTGAATCAACACCCTCGATAGTGCATCTTGACAACTTGCGCATGTGAATTCAGAATGACCCAGCTGGTGCAATTGGCAATATCCTGGCAATAACAATATGTTAGGATCCGCATCATGACCCAAATGCTTCAAGTTTGTGGATTTTTAATGAAGCCCTGAAAAATTTCTTCATCAACCCAAAACTCTTGTAAGCCTTGTATGGGACTATCATCGAGACCATCAATCTCCTTGATTTGGAACATAAGGATTTCATCCAATCGATATACACCCAAATTCAATTGGGTGAATAATACTCGATTTGGGGCATTGTAGTCTGTAATCATCTTCTTAAGTTTGGGCTCAACATCAGTCTTGATTTGGTTAATTAATCCCTTCTAGGGTAGCCATAATTGAGTAAAATTGGTAGAGAGCCAACCCCTCAAACACTTGGTCCATTCTCTACTCAACAACATCCGTAAGTTTCAGGAATGTTGACAATATGTATGTCAATATGTTCTTGTACCCTTGGATCAGCAACAAGTTGAATATGCACATCTTTCAACACACCAATAACCCTGACCTCCATTTTGTCTAAATGTACACCACTATGTTTGTGGTCTAGAGAACCATCCCTAATTTCTGGCACACAAAGAGCGGCATAACATTACATGAAGCCCCTGAGTCGATCAAGCAGTTGTGCAAATTTTTACCAAATATACGTAGACTCAATAGGAACGGGGGCACCTCCAACTTATCCTTAAACATTGCAGGGAATGCCTCTGAAGTGTTTACATTTAATGTGGGAGCCTGTGTGTTGTTAGTTTTTGTACTTTGTTTAGAATGGTCCAAGGACTTTAGCAGTGCTTCCCTTTGAGAAGGACATCCTTGTAACATGTCAAACATTGAGATATTTGCCTTTGTCCTTTTAAGTTCCTCAATAATACTATACTTTTCAGTGGACCAAGCCGAGTTTCTGTGCATACTAGGTATATTCGGTGGTGATGAAGCAACAACGTTTGGGCCCTTTGAGGGCGTAGGATTATTGCTAGCTCGTGGATCTAGTGGCGTTGGTTGCCTTCCCGGGGGAATACCATCAGTCAGAGGTTCTTTTCGACTTCTCAAGTTATAAGTGCTTCGATTGTTATTCGAGAATGTGTGGACTTCAGAGTATTCAGGCTTATTTTCCCTTTGGAAAGGAAACATGAATTCTTCCTCTTGTGTGTTGTTTACAGAACCTTCCTTTGTCTCAGGCTCATAGGAGTCGAACAACATTGCATTAAACTGAACAGTGGGATCATCAGAACTCTGAGGTTGCTGATTATGCATATCATTTCTATATCCATTATCGTTTTGGTATACACCTGTAGTTCCTGCGAAATTAATATCAGCAGATTCATACACTAGCATTATCAGCTGGTAGACTACCATTGTTGGGTCGGGTGTTCCAAGGTCGGCTGGTTTTTGCTGGCCGAATCCTTTATCCTGCGTGTTATTGTTATAATTGTTATAACCCCGATTCTGATTTTGAGAATAAGAATTCATAGCAGCAGTCTGTCTTTGGTAATTCCCTTGGTTTTGAGACGGGTTGAGTTTCATCCTAGTGAGCTCGTTGGTCAATTGAGACATTTTTTTTTATGACATCTAACTCGGATGCTAAGTCATTATCAGGGTCACTGGGAGGTACAATTCGTTGCTCGAAGAAGGCTGTCTTATGAGCCTCATAGCCCAGATAGGTGATAGCTGGTGGTGGGACAACAAGCTGTTGGGTTGGTATGGGTTTGAGTAGTGAGGTATGATTGTTTAAGGCATGGTTAATGGCTGGGAATGTGTTCATAGTGGCAGTCTTGCCAAATGATTGTAGAGTACCAAAATTTCCACCTGCTTGCGGATCCATCTGCTGTGTGAAAGTGATGGCTTCGTTGGATACTTTTTCTAAGGTATCTATTTTTGCAGGTGGGAGCTTTCTCAAGAAAATTGCAGTCAACGGATCTAAAGCTCTTAGGTACTGTTGTGGGGTTTTCACACCATCGCCCCATTGCAAGTGGGGACCCCCTCTTTTCGCTCGTAGTCGTTAGGTTAGTTAGGTTTTGGCAATACATTTGGGAGTTCAGAGCTTTAAAGATTGAGGGGTGACAAAAAAATCAAGTGGCCAAGTTGCGATTGTAAGTGGGAACGTTAAAATTGAAGTCTCTTTGGGTCAGGTTATAGCGGGTTGAACATAAAATCCTAAGTGTATTTAAATTTTGGCTAGTCAATTAGTCCAAAATACATTATAAAGGCATATTCCATGCATAAGGGCCTCAAAATCCTTATAGAAATTGATTTTCCGTACTTGAAATAGCTAAAACCTAAGGAAAATCAAATTTTCTTTATAAAAATACACAAAACCCAAACTTATAATGATTTTCCCCACTTATTTTGATCAAAATCCGGACTTATACATGAATTTCTCTTCATATTTTTATCAAAATCCGGACTATACATGAATTTCCCTTCATATTTTGATCAAAATCCGGAGTATACATGAATCTCCCTTCTTTATTTCGCTTTTTCTTGAAACTTTAGAGTGTTGGGGACAAAATTCCAAGCATACTATGATTTTTCATCACTTTGGATGATGTTTGCCTTAAAATTTTCTAAGTCTTGAAATTGTCCAGACATGGGTCCATTTTCCCCTTGAACTGAGTATGGAATGTGAAAATTTTCTAATTCTGGAAGTTATCCAGATGGGTAGATTTTCCCCCAAGTTCATTACTTGAAAATTGGCCAAGTGTTGGGATTGTCCCTACTAGGGTTGATTTTCCCTTGGGGCAAAGGTGAGAGATAAAAATTGTCTAAGTCTGGAATTTGTCCAGACTAGGGTCGAATTTCCCTTTGAGAGCCAAATTGCAAAATTTTCTAAGTATGGGAATTATCCCTACTAGGGTCATTTTTCCCTTGAAGGTGAGTTTGAAGAGCAAATTTTTTCTAAGTGTCAAGTTTGTCCAGGCATGGCTTGTTTTTCCCTCAAGGGAAGTATGGAATGTGGAAATTTTTCTAAGTATAAGAACTATCCTAACTAGGGTTGAATTTCCCCTTTGGAGCTAAATCGCGAAATTTTTCTAAGTACCAAGGATGTCCATACTAGGGTCGATTTTCCCCCATGTGATTGCAAAGCGAGATCAAATTTTTGAATTTTATTAAGTGTAAGGTGGATTCTGTCCAAGCCTAGATCAATTTTCCCCACCTTGCGTGGGTGGAGTTGGAGTTTGGACATGGATTTAAGTCCATACAAAGTGTGGACTTGGTCAAAATTGAGGATCCTAGCATGGATCAATTTTCCCTATTATGACATTATTTTAATAATTAATTAAAATATGGGGAAAATTAATAAAGTAAAATTGTAAACTTCTAGAAGGCCATTGGTCTTTTATCCCACATTGCTTGTGGGTGGTAAAGCAACAACCCAAACTCCTTTATAAGGCCATCAACCAAGAGGAAAAATCAAAAGGATTTATAAAGGCAACTGCTAAGTGACTGAAAATCTGAAGCAAGAAGGCTAAGTTGAAGACAGCCCAATCTTGGAGAAGTAAAAATGGCAAGTTCAAGTGATGCAAGTGATTGAAGGAAGGCTGAAAGTTGATATTTTCTGAGTTTGTGGAAGCCATTAGAGGGCTGAAAGCAAGGTATTTTCAGACCAAAATTCTGAAAACCCTCTTATGGTTCGATTTTTTTAGAAATTCATGGTAAATAATTTATGAGCCAAGGCTGTACAGGGGTGTTTGCTGAGTCTTCCCTTGCCAATTGCTAATCACTTGCAACTGTTTTCAGACATTGGAGGGACTGAGGTAAGGAGTAATGAGCAAAAGTCTGAAGACTACCTCTGAAAATCAGAATTTTGTACAGGACTTTGACTTTGTTCTTTGATGTCCAAACTGATCTATAATTTATTGTAGACCTTTGGCATCCATTTGGGGATCATTTTGCAACCATTCTCTGAAGTAAGTGTACTTAGACCCAAGTCTGCAGACTGCTATTAACAGGGGCGATTTTTAGAAAATTCATATAAAATCATTGATCCCCCAAGTCAGCCCAAACTTGTTTGCCGAGTCTTCCTTGACTTAATACCAACCATTTGCAACCATTTTCAGTCATTGGGAGGACAAGGTGAGTGAGTAATGAGCGAATTTCTGAGGACAACTTTTAAAATCACTTTTTTCTTGTCAAAATCTGGGTTGTATTTTGATTGTAATCTGATCCTAACTATAATGCAGACCTTTTGGCATCATTCCGAGCATCATTTGGAGCCATTCTAAGGTCTGAAACACACTTGTCTGAAAATTCTGAAGCATCCTTGTATGGGACTATTTTGGCAATTTTTTTTATAATTTGCCCCTTCATCCAACCATTGGGGAAGTTGTTGCTGGGTCTTCAAGAGGTCATTTTGTGCACAAATCGTTAAGTTTGAAGGCTGAATTCATTCGGGATAAGGTAAGTTGCAGGTGGTATTCAGAAAATCAGAATTTTGACAAAGGTTTTTTCCAAGCTAAACTTGTTCATGCTGTTATTAAACTCATGAGTGCGATTGAATCCTATTTGGATTGGTGTTAGGACTAGAGTTTGGATGATTTTAGACCTATCCATGCATTGTCTTCAGAAAATCAGAACTTTGCTAGGGTCTGATTTTATTATTTTAAGTGATGGATCTTTGTTCTAACACATGGGTAGAATGCAAACTTAGGTTCCAAACCCTCATTTCAATCATTGTGCATGGATTTTAAGCGTTGTTTGGATTAATCACGACTCATTTTCAGACTTCCTTGTCCTCAGAAAATTTATGTTGAAGGTAGACCTTGTGCATGGATTGGTTCGCAGTTTTAACCCATAGTTTGCATCTGAATCTATGCATCATGATGGTGGAGCTTGATGAGTTGTTAGGACCAATCTCTAGTTAATTTTCAGACTTATCCACAGAATTTCCTCAGAAAATCAGAATTCAACAGGGTCTGATTTTATTATTTTAGGGCTCAATGTTGATCATTTTTGTTGTCTTAGGATTCTAATCCGAGTGCCTATGCTATTTATGATCTTCTATGGATAGAATTACTAAGTTATTGCACGGAATTCAAAGATTAGTTCAAGGATTGTGAAGTTTGAATTTTTTTTTTGTTTAAGTCCTTTGAGACCATATTGACTTCAAGCTTTGTACTAGGAATCCTGTCTGGATAAAAGGCAGGGATAGTTGCAAGGAAGTGAACAAAAGAAGGTGAAAGACAAGTTCAAGCTCAAAGGCAAGGATAGCAGTGAAGGAGGACTAGTCTAAAGCGACCGAGTTCAAAGGAAGACAACACTTCAAGATGAGGCACTTCAAAGCTGGAACAAAGGAAAGAAAATTCAAGGATCAAGCTGAAGGAATTATCTCAAGATCAAGCCTTCATTAAGCAAGGACATGGGACATGTCCAGATTTAAAGGAGTCCATGGATAAGTTCCAGGATTCAATTCAAAGACATTCATGTGTCCCTATTCAAGTCAATTTCCTACTTGATTCGATGCTTGAAGAATAAGGTCTATCTTATAGGGAGATCAACTTGTCCCTATTCACATCAATTTTCCACAAGGATAAACAGGATTCAATTCAAGGGCAAGTTGTTAGGGACTCCAATTTCTCCCTGTGAACGATCAAGGCTAGAGGAAGACTTCACTAGGCAGGGATGATCAAATTGTGCAAGGAAGAAGAATCTACAAATGAAAAGACAAACATCATCAAGGGTTCAAGGATATTGATGCAGAGCATCATGGAACCAAACCTTAATCCCCAAATTGACCATGAGGATTAGGCCATCAACTCTCTTGTACTGTCATATTCAACATAGTTAGAGGCATACACAATGAACAACCTTCCTTATCAACACAATGTCTTCACCAAATCACATTAGGATTCTCAAAACCATATAGGATCCAATCAAACCAAAGTTACATAAGCATCTAATCAGTTAACTAATCACACCATAGCATTCAATGTATTGCTTCCGAGGAACATATCAATACAACATTTAAAATCATTGCACAATAGGAGAGTTCACCGTCCACAAGACTGTTACTGCCCTTTCACATTCAAGAACCAAATCCAAATCTTCAAACAACTATAGGGATCCACAAATACTCCTTACAAGTGCATTTAAAACATGGAAAAACCTTTTCATATCATTGTTCATCCTTTAGACAAGGACCAAATAACACAAACACAGTCTGTCGTGACTGTGACTGTCCCGTCATGACAGTTTTCCTATCTTAGATTCTGTTATTCACCATTTTTGTTCTACATCTCAACTTGAAAATCGCTCTGGTGTAGTTGTCCTAAACTAGGTTTTGTAAATCATATCCCGGATTTAGGGAAATCCAACAGTGGGTTTCAAAGTTATTGCCCCCGTACTGAGACCTATTTTTACTGTCCCAGATTTGGGAAAAAGTAAGATAAACAATCATCAAGGGCATCCATTTTCTCTCCATACTTAACATTAGATGTTCTAATCAGTCTTAAATAAAAGTGGATTTTCCCTACTAGACTCCCCAACCATTTTCAGATTGAAACCAATCCATTAGTTAAGAGGAAAATGCACAATAATAGTAAAAAACGTGACTGAAACAAAATGCTCAAGACAAAACAACTTGAATCCAACTTTGCAAAATACTGTTATTCAATAAAGGAGTAGATTACAATTTATTTGTGGTGTTCCTAAACTTTCTCACTTTTCAATATTGAAGGATCTCCCTTGCAAGAAACTCTAAACATTCATGACTGTCACCAAGAATGGTGACAGTCAGAATTATATCTGCTGTCCCAAAAACTCTCCAACTTTGACACCACCACCCACTTTTTATTCGTCCTCTCCATGACTCTTTATATTCCTTTGTGCAGTTACAACCTCTCCAACTACTTTCTTAACTGTACAACCTCCAAACTGACCCTTCATCTTCCTATTACATCTTTTGAGCAACTTTTATAATGTTGCATTTTAACAACTTTTAAGGAAATCAATTGCTTCATTACATGATGATATTTTTCAATATACTTAATGTGACTACAAGTCTATTCAAATGACCTTATACAAACAAATTGATTATTTCATGACCTTAGACTTCCTGGATCAGGTGCTCCTGCACCATACTGTCGAGCTTGAAAGTTTTCCAAGTCTCTTGGAAATGTGTATGCAATAACCTGCAAAAAAAACAATTGGACTACAAATGACATCTTCAACTTTGTCTTCTTCTTTGTCTTCATTTGGGTCTTTGCCTCTTTGCCTTCTTGCCTTCTTGTCTTCTTGATACCTTTAGTGTACCATGTCTTCAAACTGAGACTTCCATCAATGGAGTTTGTAGTGGCTACCTTCAAGGTGCTGCTCCAGACTCAAGTTCACTCCTCCATGCTGCTCTACAACCAACAACCTCTGCCCCTCTCTTGGGAGTCCCTTCCACGCCTCTCTCCCCATTCTATTGGCGACACACAATGGACCATCCTCTCTGGCCCTAGATCATCTCCTCTGATCCTCTTGGTAGACCTCCTTGTCCACCCATCTGCAACGAGTGAACGTGCACTTGCAACCATGAAACTTCAACAACAAGAATCAATTACCAAATCTCTTTCTCAGCCCAGATCTTTCGTTGAGCTTTGATACCAATTTATCCACTGGTCCATGATCAATAGGGGGAAACCCATCACTTAAAAAGAGCAATTTCAAGGACAAGTTCAATGAGAGAATTTCCTAAAGAAAGGAGGATGAAGAATTGAAACAAGGATCCAAGGTGAGCAAGTTGAGGTGGCGTCCAGTCATCATTCGACAAATCAGAGAGCTACAAGTTGACATCTCCAAGATCATCCAATTAGAATCAATCACAAATGGACATGTGGAACATATTATTTTCTCATTGGTTCATCCTCAAGGGGATATGGAATGTAAATTTTCTCATTGGCCCATATGTTAGTGCCCTGTTTTGATTGGCTATTTTTAGTTGCCCTAATTAGGGTTTGTAATGGTTTAATCTGGGCCATCGATTTCAAATCAATCCTGGCCATTCATTGTAATTGGGGCTCCTATATAAACCCCACCCCTCTCATTTGTAAAGGACTTGTTGGAGAATTATTGCTAATATAATGCCAAATTTGCACTTTTCATTGTTGTGTCTTGCATGGTGAATTGTTGTGATCAAGTTTGCATTATTGCACGGTGATCCATATTTCCTCACTTAGCTTACGATTTCATTTCGTGTTGTTTAGACGTAGTTTAGTTGGATGTAAAGAATTGTGGATGTTTAACTGCTTAACTCGAACAAATTTGGGCCACTAGCCTCTTGCTGATTGTAAGTGTGCCTTGTGTGGTAAGCGGATGATTGAAAACACTTAACTTCAATTGGTATTGAATCTTTAGTTTGCATCCATTTGATGGGATTTTGCATCCATTTGATGGGATTGAAGAGGAGATATTGATTTGAAAACCATTTGAGTATTCCTTAGAAGCTTGCACTAGATGGGTGGAGTCGCTAGCGAGATTGCATCTAGTAGAGTCCAAGTCCATCCATTTCTCCTTGCATTCGTAGTTAGAATTAGAAGTAGCAATAGAAGTGAAGTTTAAGTTTAAGTTGAAGTGGAAAGTTGGAAAATCAAACCACATTTTCATTGCACATTGTGAAGCTAAATCTTTAGAAGTGCAAGTAGTTGACATGCATTGAATGAACAACGTAAGTCCCCTAAGTGATTACCAGCAAATCACATTATTTCAACTGAGCGAATGTCCATGATAAAAGGAACCTTGAAGTCATTTCATGATCTTACTTTGCAAGCTTAGCATGAGAGATGACCTTATATCAAGAGAGGATTGAATAATTGGTGTTTCACTTTGAAATGTTGAGTATTTGATTATGCATGTTGTGGTGGAATAAAACTCACATCAACAGGTACACTTGTATGGCAGCAGGTGCAGGCACCGTATAAGGAGCTTCAAGCTTTTGGTACATCTAGTGGAAACGATGATTAAACATGGCAGTAGGCTTGTTTAGCTCTTTCTTAGTTGAGATAAACTGGTGGTGGAGGTTAGTGGGTCCACAAAGTTCAAATTGATTTAGAAATTTGGTCTCAAACTCAACCCATGTGGTGATGGATCCCTTGGGCAAATTTAGATACTAGTTGTTGGCAAACTCACCAAGCGTATATTGGAACAGGTGGCATACAACATCTTGATGCACAAGTTCTTTTTGGTTGCATATTTCTTTAAATGCACGAATGTGCTCTTCTATTGTCATGGATTCACCATATACAAACTTGGTATAAAACTTCTCAGGATTCTTAGGCAACTCGTGCAATTGGCCACTATGTTCAATGGGGAACTCTGAGCATTAGCAAAGAAAACCCTTTGGATAGGTGATAGCAAATTCTGATTTTGAGTAATGGCTGTAGTAACAACTGGGGCAGCAATATGTGATTGTTGGCCAAGTGGGTTTTGCAGACTAGTTGGGTGGTGAGGAAGAATTGGCATCGATTTTCCATTATCATTGCGAGCTTTGCGATGGTGGGTAAGCTCAAGGATCTCACCCCTTTTTGAAGATGATCTAAGCACTCATTCGAACCTCTCTGGTGAGAAAGATTTGATATTCTCCAGCCTGCTGTTTGAAGGCCCTCCTTCTAGCGCCACTTCTGTTGAGCATTGTTTTTACACAAAGTAACAGTTAGGAATAAGTGATGAAGATTCTCCTCTTGAAAGAATAACGAAGTTACTCCCAAGGTTCTCTGTGGTCGTGGTACAACCGCTTGGAAAGCTCAATCAAAGATAAATGTGAATGTTCACAAGGATGCCTTTTCTGGTTTGTTTCAAACTTAGGTTGAAACAATGGATCTTCAAACACTTTTGTATTTTATCTTTTCAATGAATGCAATTTTAAATTGAAATCTAAGATGAATTCTATACTTTAGCCAAATTTCCAAAAAATATCAAAAGAGAGTAACGGGAGATTTCAAGCAAGCAAATTATTGGAAATAAATTTTCAATAGACATCAACCATCAAAGATTCGACTCGCATATTAAATGTCAGAGACGATAAAATAAAACCCACAAAACTTACATTAGAGAAACACAATTCATATTTAGTGTATGCAATCATTAGCGGAATTCAGTAACATAGAAGTTTTCTCAAAATTCATCAAATCATGAAGCCATTCATATATGCACACACATGAGACAAATCTATCCTCAAGCACAAACAAAAATATCTTCTCCCAACATTCGTCACGATGAGTAGATTCAATAATAATCAACACCCATTTAACAATTCGCAAGAACAATCACAGAGAAACACAGTTGGTTCTTGAATTCTGAAAATAAATTCTCAAAATTCACATAGATGGCAGCCAAAACACACCACGAATGCAACACCAATTGAATTAAGTTTCTATTGCAAAAGATCCGACCCTATTATATTCTCCAAAATGAGTTTATATAGAAATTACATCCATAAATTATGAATCTCGTAACTAGGGTTTCCAGCCATGTAAAAATGGCGAAATAAAAATAAATCTGTAGTTTAACTACAACAAATTACTCCTAAACCTATAGTTAATGTTTTGGCATGGATTTCCATCCATTATTACATCGAAATCATGCAAAAACGAGCTGCAAATGGATCGGGATTTGTAGGGAAGAATTGCAATTCCACCGTTTTTGAGCAAAAATGCCTCCATAAATGACTGAAACTTTGATCTTAACAACTGAAATTGAGGGAACAAAGTGCCAATGTGTCATGCAACAGATTTAGAACTCCTTGAAAACCAAAACAACCCATACCATACAATTTATAGGCCCGAAATTCAAATTTTCCTTCAAAAACGCGATTTCATACATTTTCGGGGTTGGGAAGACCTCTGAAATTTGGAAGCCCGGCTGCCTTTGGAAATGAATGAAGGCCATCATACCAATGAACACCCTTGAACCAACACTTAGTGCGAAGGAAGCACACCCGGATGAGCATTTCGAAACTTTTCATACAAGGACTTGGCAAATCGAAAAACCCAAGAAATTCAAAGATTTTTAAGGATTTAAAGCATTTTTCATGCATCATTTAGTCAATTAACATCAAATACACAATAATTGAGATAAATAGAAGCTACTTTACACACATATACAAGTTTACAACTTTACATAGATCGCGAAAGTATAAAGTTATAAACTGTTAAACTAAATAACACACTAGAAATTGAAATATAAATAGTTTCAATGTCAAATGTCTACAATATTCATGGAATATGAAATCCATGGAATCAAAAGTTCAAAACATATATCAAAACTAGGCTCGTAGCAGCTTATCCCAGTGTCTTCCTACGAGTACGCCTAAGATAGGTCATGGAAGATTGTGCAACCATCTTCTCTCCCTGTGTCTGAGGCTGACCCTAAGTGGCATCCTCATCATCCCCAACCTCATACTCCTCATCATCCTCGAAGTCAGATCCGTCAGTCTCAGGCTCAACCTCAGGGTCATCCATTGGGTCTCCTCGCGCTCTAGCCTCCTCTGCCATCGCTACTGCCTCTGCCTCTCGATCCACTTGATCAACCCATTCCAAGTCTTCATCACTGAAGACATGATCATCAATCTCTGTGTTCCATTCTGCTTGTGGATCAACCTCCTCTAATTTGATAGGAGATGTGT
>MU225929.1:3787228-3809789 GCA_018584345.1 Thuja plicata
TGCAAGCTACAAACTTGCACAAACAATCAACAATCGATCTATGAGAGCCAATCGATTTGCCAATCTTTTTCCTAAAACCCCAATACTCTTCTCTCAAGCCTTTTTTCTCTCCTCTCCTTGTTTGCATATGATAGAATGACCTTTTTAGGTCAAAGACAACATATAAACCGGTCAAAGAAAAAAAAAGCAATTAAAAATGTTTTATTTAAGTCTTTTTAAGACTGCTGCCGCGGCAGAGTCCTGGGCTCAGGACTCGGCGAGTCTGGCTAGACTCCACTAGACTCGGGCGAGTCTGAGTCCAGAGTCTCTTAGACTCTGCAGACCTGACTCGCCTCGGGACTCGCAGAGTCCAGCACAGACTCGTAGAGTCCTGTAACTCTGGTCTCTATGTATGCTCTCTTTCTAGGTTGGACTGCCCGGGCCAGCCAAGTGGGCTTAGATGTAGTTGTGAGTGGTTCATATGGGGCTACATCCATTATGGAAGTTCCAATTTGCTCCCTCTCACTTTCCCCCTCCTTTTGTCTTTCTTGCTCTAATACTTCTCTATACTCTGAATTTTCTGGAGTTTCCTACCTTTCACCTTCTTCTTCTTCTTCTTCTGAACGTTCTTCCCGCTTAGGAGTCTTCTCCTTTTCCTCAGAAGATGAAAGCTGTGCAATCTCTGCCTATAAACTACTTGTTGGCTTCTCCTTCCGTACTTGCTCTGCTTGTTGCTGTTGTTTTTCCTTAGCTTCCCCTTGTACTTCCTTAGTGTGTGATTGTGGTGGGGGCAAATGCAGCTGTACTTGTGGTTTCTTTTCAACCTGTACTGATTCATCGCCCTTAGGCTCCTCAATTTGCATTCTCTTGTCAATTTCTCCTTCCTCCAATTCTTCTTGGGTGGCCATATTTGTTTCTTCATTTCTATCTCCTTGTTCACCCCGCTGATCAGTTTCCTCCATTTGTATTTCCTCCGTAGAAGGATGGACAGGAAGCTCTGTTTGCTGTTGTTCTTGTACCTTCTCCATGGGAAGTTCCTCAGTGTGGACTAGAGGGGGCACTTGAACATTAAACTGCAATGAGACTGTTGGGGCATCAATACCTGTACATACATCCCCCGTTGGTCTATCTACTGATGATTCTTTGAAGCCTGGGATGTTCTCAAGATCTGATAAATCAAATTCATCGGACCCTAAACCATCCCCAGCTTTTGCCTCCACCTCGGTACTTGTTTCTAAATCAACCGTCACCTTTTGACCTTCAGGTTGGGTGACCTTCTCTGGTTCTTTCCTTTTGGTAGCTGCAGTAGCCTGCCGAGTTCTTCGTGCTAGATGGACATCCTCTTCTTCTAGCTCTTCTTCCTCGGGCAAGGCCTGTAGAGCGGGTGACACAAAAGTCGTCCTCTTGCTCCTTTGGTATACCTCTCTCGGTTGGGACCCAGGTGAGCCAGGCAACCGGATGGTGAAAGAAGGAATCTTCGTCCTTCCAGACGTGGATAATCTCTTGAGGAGAGCTGATATCCAGTGTTTGGGTAGGAGGGGAAGCAACAACTGCATCATCTTTATCTTTTGTCTTTCTGCGTCCTACACTCTTTGTCGGAGCATGTATCGCTGTCTTCTTGGCATGCCCATAGATTGTACCAGGAGCAAGGGGAGTGACATCTTTGAAGACAGGAATATTCACTTGGACTCCTTTTCCCTTTTCCACCTTTGTTGGAGGATCTACATTTTGTTTTATAGGAATTGGGTCCATCTTGAATAGCTGATGTTTCCATTTCTTTGTCAGTTCCACAACATGTCTTGCTTTGAATTTAATGTTATCATTTTCCAATTTTGCCACTTCGACATTCAATATGGGCTGATTATACACTTTATCCTCATTATATAAAGGGTCCAGAATGTCTTTTGAATCCTTGTCCCAGCTCCTTGGAGGTATGTGCACTTGAATAACATGTTGAGCCAGCTCTAGCAGCATCCTACAACAATCCTGGATGCGGAATTCATAGTCATCTATGCAGTTAATCCAATGGTCCTCGAGATGAGGCTCGTGTTTGTAGAAGGCCCCTTTTATCTTGCTGAAGGTGCCAATTGGATCAAACCTGGGCCTAATGCACTTGTATTCCTCCAGGGGGCACTCATCCCATTCTAAACAAATAGATTTACAAACTTTGATATCTTGGACAGAGTGGGCTCCAATAGAAATAGGGAAGTCTCAATAATGTTTCTTCTTCTTAACAATTTGCTCATATGCATCTACTATTTGCCGACTGATCTCCATAAGTATGATTCTGTTTGTGGGATATCGGGGCAACTTCTTCGGATTAAGGGCACATCCTGCCACCTTGATGTAAGTGAATGTGCGGAATTGGATGTAATGTGCCCCGAGCATTCTGATTTTAGTAGCAACCTCCTTGGAAAGTCTCTTTGCATAGTCACCTTCAAAGGACCAGATGATTGGAAAAACGAAGGCATCATTGACAGTTCTGTATTCTGGGTTGTCTGCCTTGAGTTTGTCCTTCCTCGCCAGTTGAGGATATACTGTGTAAGGATAGGCGTTAGCATCTCGTAGAGATCCCTTCTTGTACAGCCCTGGGTGCTCTGCTCTTGCAGCCAAGAAATAAACAATGTAGGAGGTCATATAGAATTTGAGGTTGATCTTTACATCTTGCAGTTGTTGATCCAGATTGTTACTGATGATTGCTCCACAATCAATCCTTGCCCTCCTACATCTGATCTTTTGGATAATAAACACCGTCCAAGGCTCCAGTTGTCTAGCCTGTGGTAGTCCCCAAACCCTTCTCAATAAACTAACACAGTTCCTCATGTCATCAATCAAATAACCTCTATGCATATCCATTTTCCTCAAGCTTGTCCTCCTTCCTAGGACGTATCAGATATTCTTTGTTTATGAGGGCATAAATGTCTGTTGTTTCCTCAAAGTATCTCTGGCCCTGCTCTCTGGAAACAGGGTATAGTAACTATCTGCAATAGGAATGTGGAAGACCTCTTCTATTATGTCAGGTCGAATGTCCAGGACTACATCTCCATTTCTGTTCTTCACCACTTTCTCATCTTGTACTTAGTTCTTTGCTAGAGCCATGATCGGGTCAAGTGCAATAATGGACACTGGGTGCCCTGCAACATTCAACAATCCGGAGAGAACCATAGTTGGTAGTCAGATGATCGGCCGAAGGGTTCTGCAACTTGTTTGAGGAAGGACTTCCAATCCATGTGTCCAATGTCAATGTCTGTGATCTCACTGTGGAGATCACCCATCTTGCTGGGAGTGTGGTAACCTTTGTATTCGTACTTCATGGTGGACATACTCAGTTCTGCATTCACAGAGAGCGCTTGTCAGCAACGTTTATTGGAAACAAAAACTACTCTAAAGCAATTAATCTGACATGCTAGAAAATCAAATCTAACTCTAAAAAAGAACAAAGAAACACCAAAATTGATTGAAAACCAGTTAAAACTGAGAAAAACACCCTCACTAGATTTTTCAGAGACACGAGCTTCGTAGTCGGACAAACCTTATCGTAGTGCGAAACTACAAGAACCCGTTGATATGAATGGTTCATTCTGCGGATGACTTTGAAACTCCTTTCGGGGTTTCAGAGTCCGAATACTCAGATTCCCCAAAGGGAGTTAGCATCTTGAGGGCCGAACTGTCAAGCTGCGGGGACTCCCCTCCTATTTTAGGGTGTCGGAGTTCGATGATCCTGAAACACCGAAAGGTAGGGTTCGAGAGCAAGGGTCGCCGCGGGCTAGTTCTTTGGATTTCTGGGCTGCGAAACCCCGAAGATCTATGGTTTGGAGACAACTGAAAGAACACGATCTACTAGCCAACCCTAAGGCAAACCCTAAGACACAAGGAGACAAACCCTAAAACTAACAAACTAAACCCACTCAAACCCTAAACACTAACAAAAAGCAAGAAAACTAAGAAAACTTAAAAAACCTAAACAAGAAAAAGGGGAAGAAAACACGATCCCTACCTCAGAGGGAATGTGAATTCAAAGATCTGCAACGTAGATGAATGAATCGACGATGACGAGGGGTTGCAGATCGATAGCCGAAAGGATGCACTAAAACGTTGAGGTCACTGAAAGCCGAAAATACAGGAAGCTCAATTGTCATAGGATAACAAAATAAAGTGCCCTCGCTTTTATATAGCCACCCCTTCGAGATGATGTTAGTCTCGGGGCGTCAGATGGTTTGGGTATGTCAGGGTCGTCGGAGTGCGTGGCTTTGAAATCATCCATCCTCGAGATGACATGCCTTAGGCACTGGAGAGGTAGGGTTTCAGGGTTTTTGGAGGTGTCAAGGTTCGTTGAACCCCGACACACCGAAAGTCCGAAAGGACTCCTAAAAAAACTAACACCCACAAAACCGAACAAAGCAAAAAGGAAGGTTGGGCTTTCAGACGTGTCAAGGTTCTAATAAGCCTGACACTGTGAAAGCCCAAAAAGACTAAAAAAACTAACTCCCCAAAAACAAACCAAAAGGGAAGGGGCGGGCTTTTGGACGTGCCGGGATTATAAGAACCCCGACATTGCGAACGCCCGAAAAGACTAAAAAAACTAAGTCGCCAAAACAAACCAAAAGACCAAAACCAAAAGACAAACAAGGAGAAAGGAAAAGGAAGGGGAAGGAGGGAAAAATGACAAACGACCTAACCGACATCCAACTATCAGGGGCACACGGGTCCTCAATCTGACTCACTAGATGCCTATCTAGACCACCCAAAAGGGAGCCACCAACCAAAACAAAAGCAAAAAGAGGGGGGTTCCCATTAGGCCAAGTGGCCGAAATGGGGTGTGTGTTGTGGAACCACAACATGACCCAGATTTATTCTCATCCCTTATGGTATTAGATATTTACATGGGGTGAAAAATTACAAGTGATCCCTGATGGGTACTTTGGGGGCCCTAGGTATATATTCATAGATATTTGCTCTCACGAGCATAGTCATGTTCTGGCTACAAGGAATGATACTTTTTTCTTTCTTGTTTTGGATAGTAACTTCAACATCTGCAAATAAAGATTTTACTGTGCTTATTTTGTTAGGAGTTCAAATGATTTAGATCTCCACCTTTTTGAAAGAAAATGATAATAAATTTTGCCATAGCTTCATTAAAGACATGACATTGGCCTGGGGAGTTGGATTGACTGGTTGAGCAGGACATTGCCATGCAACTTCTTATTATTTTGATCTTTTGACTCTTTTGCCAGTTTTTGGACTGAATTTCTCCCTGTTAATGGATTACAATTTGTTACTCATCACCAAACTTGACAACAATTCCTATACCTTTCTACGTTGTATAGATGGCTTCACCATTAAGCCCATTCAGGTTGCACTTTTAAAACAGTGTAACGCCGACGCTGGGGTATGTCGGAACAGGGGGACACCGGGATGAGTTTTTGTTACGGGAAAAAAAAGGGCCTCAATTTCGGTACGGCGGGGGGACGACGACGGGGGACGGTGAGGGCCCAAAGGTGCTGCATTCTATACATATAGAACTTGAAATGCTAATTATGAAATGATGTTTCAATATGACATACCAAATTGGTTCTTGGAATCTTGAAATACTTGAACATAGCAAAATTGCAACACGAACCAGAACCATTGAACATTCAACATAGTAACATAGATGATAGTAACATACATACTCATAGTAACAGAATGATAATCATAAAATTATATTACTTCTATGATTCTATCAAAGATTCAAAATTCATTGTTGCAAAAATGAAAAATATGAATGCCAAATCAAAATGAGAATGCCAAATGAAGTATATGGGCCTTATGAAGGCTTAGAGGGCCCTATATGGGACCCACATCATTTTAGGGTTCCGTAGGAACCAATTAGAAATATAAAAGGTATTAAAAAACTTTAAAAAAATTAACTTTTTAAGGCCCGTGGCCGGCCGTACCCCGTCACGCCCCAAAGTACCCAAGTACCGTCCTGAAGTACCCAAGTACAGTACCAGAGTACCCGAGTACCCAAGGGGTGCGGGGACGGGTGCGACCGTGGTACGACGGTGCTTGAGTGGCGGTGGGGGTACTCCGATACGTGGAGTACCCGTCCCAGGGATGTCCCGGTACCGGGTACTCCGGGGTTTTGGGCCGGGTGCGCGTCCCCGGGTTACACTGCATTAAAAGAAATGTTCAGCAGACATCAGTCAGTGTTCACTCTTGTAATCTGACTGCAAGGCACTTCTAGTTATGGGACGGATTGCAGGGTAAGTGTCTACCATGGAGTTCCTAATGGTTCTTTCCAACATTGTTTTATACGTAGGGGTTTGGTTTTGTTGCTACTTGCAACCTATATTTCAGTTGATTCTATCTGATCTCATTGATCTTAACTTTCACTGTTCAGTATTGATTCCCATTCTTGTATCATGCATCTAAAAATGGTTCAGTGTGGAGATGTTTTTTATTCACATGATTTTCTGATTACCAACATCAACCATTTTACTTGCATTCGGTTGGTTTCAATGTGAAGTCAGCCACAGTGTTAGGTTTGCTGTTAGGGCTGAGTCCATTGATGGCTTTTTTATGCAGGTTGCTTGATCTTTTCCAGGAGTTCAGTTTTATGAACTTTGCATACATACCATTTTATCATTTACAATCATTATTGTGTTTGAAACTTTGAACTCTCTGGTGTTCATGGTTTTGATTTATCTCTTTCTTGCAGGAATGTTATATTTTATGCATATAAATTTGGTCATTGTCCTGTCTCTTACTGTTTTCACATTCCAGTCAGTGAATGCTTTATTTGTAACGCATCTTGTTTCAAACTCATTAAAATGAAAGTCTTATCAGAAGCCATGGGATGTCGAAATTAAGGTTCCCAAGTAATGCAAATATTAAATGGATTGATAGTTCAGTGTGTTTAATTGAAATCTATTTAATTAGGATTTGAAAGAGTTTTAGCTTGTTGCAACACTGGGTTTTTAGATGCCCTGCAGGGAAATATTGAAGAATTTGATGAAACATATAACATTCCCAAATCTGGTTGGACTGTTGAACCTCACACAAGAATGATTAGCCCGAAATATTATCAAGATACGATGAAACTCTAAAAGAAACCTAAAAATGTTTTCAGAGACACAATTTGTATGTAACTACTTGCTACTTGGAAGCATAAGTGAAAGTCATTCTAATATTTATACTAAAGTAATATTGTAATATTTAACTTATAATTGTCATTTTAGTTTACTAAGTAACTTTCTATTTTGTGAGAGTCAATTAGTTTTAGCAACTCTAATTTTGTCTTTAGTTCTGGATTGTTTTTGTTATGGAAAGATCCTCTGTAATGCTTATATAAGGAGTATTCCTATCCTTTGTTAACAACATCAATCAATTATCATTTCATGGTATTAGAGCCATAGGTTAGTTTTTGCTAAATTTTCCTAATAAAATTCATGGTCCATTTACCTGTAAATTTCAAGGAAATTCTTAGAAGTTTTTGATCTTTTAAAAAAAAAATTGTATGGTTTACCTAGAAATTTCGAGGAAATTTTTAGAAGTTTTTTGCCCAATTTTAAAATTAAAAATAAAATCGAGGGTTTCTGTTTTTGACAGATTTTTAAAATAAAATTTGTGGACAATCCCTGGATATTTTGTAGGTTTTTTGTTCACGTTGAGGTTTGGTTGGCTGCGATCTGATTATTTCATTTTTTTTGCGATTTTTTGAATAAAAATTGTGGTTTTTGCAAATTTCCTTTTAGATTTGTAAGGGTTCTATGTTCCTAGACCAAGGGCTCAGATGTTTATTGGCTAATTTTTCTCACAAAGATTGTGGCTTTCTGCGATCAAGTTTTGTACAATTTTTTCCCAAAAATCATGGAGGGTTTTTGCATGATTTTTTCCCCAAAATCGTGGTTTTAGATGTTTATTGGCTGAGTTTTCTCACAAAAATTGTGGCTTTTTGCGATCAAGTCTTTTTTGCATGATTTTTTCCCTAAAATTGTGGGTTTTTAACATTTTTTTCCTACAAAACAAGGGTTTTAGATACTTTTTCACAAAATCACATGTGATTTCTGCATTGCATCTAGGGTTTGATGAGTTTTCCACAAAATCGTGGTGCTGTTTTGCAGCAGCTTCTTTTGATGATTTTTGGCAAATCACGGTTTCAAAGATTTTTGCCAATTTTTTATCAAGAAAAATTGAATTTTTTTTGAGGATCTTCTTTTTATCTTGGTTTACGTGTCTTTGGATAACATGAGGGATGGCTTGGTTACTCAACATCATGTTGGAAGGCACTCGACTTGTTCTTGTTCTTGGTCATATGAGCAAGTTTTTCATAAAGCAGTTGGCTAATAAAAAATCCAACCAAGGAGGGTCTCAGCAGTAGGCTCATGTCGTAGAGTGTTCAGAAAAGGAGTCAACCTTCTATGCATTCATGGCCAAATGACCAGCAGATTATTTCATGTCTTTTGGTCTCAGTAGTAGGTTCATGTCGTAGAGCGTTCAGAAGAGGAGTCAGCCTTCTATGCATTCATGGCCAAATGACCTCCAGATTATGTCAAGTCTTCTGCAGGGTATTAACGTAATATTGTAATATTTAAGTTTTTTTTTTTTGAAATTTTTTTGAGGATCTTTTTATCTTGGTTTACGTGTCTTTGGATAACATGAGGGATGGCTTGGTTACTCAACATCATGTTGGAAGGCACTCAACTTGTTCTTGTTCCTGGTCATATGAGCAAGTTTTGCATAAAGCAGTTGGCTAATAAAAAATCCAACCAAGGAGGGTCTCAGCAGTAGGCTCATGTCGTAGAGTGTTCAGAAAAGGAGGAGTCAACCTTCTATGCATTCATGGCCAAATGACCAGCAGATTATTTCATGTCTTTTGGTCTCAGTAGTAGGCTCATGTCGTAGAGCGTTCAGAAGAGGAGTCAGCCTTCTATGCATTCATGGCCAATGACCTCTAGATTATGTCAAGTCTTCTGCAGGGTATTAACGTAATATTGTAATATTTAAGTTTTTTTTTTTTTTTGGTAAGCTCTGCCTAGGGGGCAGTACCCTTTGTATTACTTAAAGGAAAACATTACATAAGGTGGCCCCAACGCCTCTCCTTCAGAAACTAAGGTCAGTGGTATAGATACATAATACTACTGCCTATTGACATCAATCTAGCTACTATCCCTTCCGAGAAAAGTTGCTCATTCTCCTGCAAGAGCGTCTCAAACTTCTCCAGACTGTATTCTTTAATAATCCCTGCTTTGTAGACGGTCCAAGCCTTTTTCATCAGCTTTTTCTTTCCCTCCGCTTGCAGACAGAAAAGGTCCAGCAGGTATCCGGACGAAGGCTGTAGTTCTCCCACTGCTTCTGCTATCTCCGTGTAGTATTCCGACGTAGTCATTTTGCGCAACAAACCAAACACAGTGATCAGATGCCCGCTGACTTGCACAATCGGTTGGAGCAAATCCTCTAAGAGTCTGCCATCATGTACATGCCCCCCCGCCCAATATTCGACGCCCAACATGACCGCTATGGTTTCCAACTCTTGATCATTGGCCTTTCCGAACATTCTCTTTAACTGCTCTTCCGACCTTTCATTCATATTTGCAACCTTCCTGCATTGGCAAGTGATTCCCATATGATTCGCCATATCTGAACTGCAAGAACAAGGAAGCCTCTTCGCCCATAAAAAGGAAGGGTTCTGTCCTGTATCTGTCGGCTCTCTGCCTCACGAGAATAAGGAGGCCAGGGAAATCTGAGCGTATAGATATATTCGGACAGGAAGGAAGAATCCTTTCGTCGAGGAATGCAGCGTGTCCATTCATGATCAACTCGTACCCCTGACAGCCCTCCTTACTTCGTTGTCGCGCCGACCAAAGAAGAACACCTTACCCGATGCCGTCCTTCGGGATGAGTTTTAAATCTGCCGAAATGATATCTTGCAGATCCAATGGCATCGAATCGTCTTGTTTGATTGCAAAAGCTGACATCTCATCCACGCTCTTATTTGCCAATAAGTCCGCCACCCTATTACCTTCGTGAAAGATGTGTTGCACCTGAAAGTCTTCCAATTTGATAAGGAGCTCCTTAATCCTAGGAAGCCAACTTGCTAGACGCCAGTTACGAAAACTGTCCTTCGTAACTCCATTCAACACTACTTGGGAGTCTCCTTCGATAATGAGTTCTTTAATACCATTATTAACGCTCCAACTGAGCCTGATCTCTAGAGCAGATAATTCTGTCATATTGTTTGTAGTGACTCCTATGTATTTAGCCATAGCATGAATCACACATCCACGATCGTCCCTAATAACCGCTCCTACTCCACTTTTACCGGGATTGCCTCTGCTGGCATCATCAAAGTTCAGTTTCAGCCAACCCGTCTGTGGCGGTTGCCATGCTACTTCTTGCCTTTTGGCTTTTTTATCATGAAGCTTATGAGCCCCGCTATGTTTAAAAGACCACCTAGATTCCATATCCAAGTCCCATTTGGATTGGAACTTGTAGTTGACCCCTTGAATCCTGCTGTTTATACCTTCCTCAATGGCCAATTGTATCTTGGTCTTAAGGTCGGGGCTATCCAAACTCCTCTCTTTGAATATACTACGATTACGTTCCTTCCAAATGTGCCAAGCCAGTAGGGACGGGCTGATGATGCAAACGATACCCCACTTGGAGTGTTTCCAATCCGAAGGCCAAGAGAAGATGAATTCCTTGAAAGTAGCATTCCTCACTGTTAACGACTGAAGCTTATCGAGTATCCATTCTCAGCAACACCTAGCATAAGGGCACCAGTATAAAAGGTGGTCCACTGTCTCTTTCGCCTGTCGACATAGCACACACCAACTTGGGCCTGAAATACCAATCGTTCTGAGTCTTTTGCCTGTTAGGATTCTTCCATGAAGTGCTATCCATAGGAAGGTCCCCGCCTTCGGAAGGAGCCATTTCCCCCAGCATAGAGCATTCAGCCAATAGTTGCTATGCGATCTTGCTCTTTGCAACTCATATCCAAGCTGAATTGAATACTTGCCCGATTTGGAGGCACTCCAAATCAAACAATCTTCTGCAGACGATCTAACCACAATTTTGTGAGTTAACAACTCTTTGAGGGTGCCAAAGTTAGTATTGGAGCTGTCCCTGATATCTCGCCACCTCACTATGAGAGACATGGAAGACGTGGTACACATGTAGTCAGCTACGTATTCACCTACTGCGGCCTCCATCTGATTTACCCATGACTGGTCTGAGAATGCCTCTGCCAGTGGCAACTCACCATTCCATGAATTCCGCCAAAATTTGGCTCTCCTCCCATTACCAATTTTCCAAGAAAGGTGTTCCGTGAGTAGGCTGCGACTATTCCATATGAACCTCCATATGGGAGACCCTGAAGGCGAGTTGGCCATCGTCAGGATTCTGTCCGGGTTCCTCGAGTCCAGGTATTTGGCTGCCATAACTCTGCACCAGGGTTTATGAGGGGAATAGAACATGTGCCATGCCAATTTGGCCCCCAACGCTCGATTTTGAAGGCTCGTCTTTCGTAGCCCTGCACCACCCTCTTCTTTATGCATGCAGGCCACATCCCAATTAATCAGGGGGACTTTTTTAATGTCTTTCTATCCTTCCCAAATGAATTTTTTCATCATACCATCAATAGCAGAAGAAGCTCTGTTGGGAATTTGATATACAGACAGATAATATATAGGAATAGTTGCTAGAACCGATTTGATCATCTGAATTCTTCCTGCCTGAGACAGCCATTTGTTCTTCCACAAGGATGCTTTTTGACGACATTTGTTCAAAACTTCCTCCCATATCTTACTGTCAATCCTACCCGCATAAAGTGGAACCCTTAGGTAAGTGATTGGAAATTCACCTATTTCATATTCTAAAGATTTGGAAATGGATGACCGCAATCTCTTACTCGTATTAAGGAAATATAACCTTGATTTAGCTTTGTTCATGCTTTGACCCGAAGCTACTTCATATTGAGATAGAACTTGTTTGATGACCTTGGCCTCCCTGATCAAAGCTTCCCCAAACAAGATGGTGTCGTTTGCAAACTGTGAATGAGTAATTGCCTCCAACCTATCATGAAGTGAGATCCCTCTCCTGGCCTGCTGGTTAATGCTTCTTCCCAGGACTTCTGCCATCAAAACAAAAAGGAAGGGAGACAGGGGATCGCCTTGTCTAATGCCGTTAGTGGCTTTGAAAAAGCCGCAAACTGATCCATTAATAAAAATTGAGAAATGAACAAAAGAAATACAATGAGTTATACACTGAATCCAGGCTTTGCAAAAGCCAAAGCGAGCCAACACATTAATGATGAAATGCCATCGAACCTTGTCGTAAGCTTTGCTAACATCAAGTTTGACAATCATACCTGCCTTTTTATTGGTATGGATGTTGTGGATGGTTTCACTAGCCATAATGATGCTATCAGCTATCTCTCACCCGGGAACAAAACCATGTTGCTCTCCCGAGATAAGTCTACCAAGGATCAGCTTCAGTCTGTTCACCATAGCCTTGGCCATAATTTTGTACAACGCATTGCATAGAGAGATTGGACGAAAATCATCCATAGACAAAGTCTTGTTTTTCGGAATCAGAGCAACGACAGTATTGTTAATTTCCTTGACAAACTGTCCCTTCCTTCTAAAATCTTCTACCACCTTATGGATGTCGTCGCCCATGAATCTCCAACATTTCTGAAAGAATTCCGAGGATTATCCGTCCGGTCCGGGGGCTTTGAATGGGGGATTATCGAAGGTGGCTTTCTCGATCTCCATTTTACTAAAAGGACTCATTAAATATTCATTATCTGCGTTTGACACTAATCAAGGGATAACCTCCAATAAGGATGCAGGGTGTGTAGGAAAAGAATCCGGAGAATCCCCGAGGAGATTCTTGAAATGGAGGACCGCTGTATCTGTAATTAATTCTGTCTCATTTCGGCAAATGCCTTGAGCGTCGATAATCCGAAGAATCCTGTTCTGAGAGCGTTTGGATTTCACCGACGCATGAAATTTTTTTGTATTCTGATCACCAGCACTGATCCAGTTGTCTCTAGATTCGTCCCGCCAATAAACTTCCTCTCTGAGCAATAACTCCGCCAATTCATCTTTTAAAGCTTTTTCTCTATTAAAGTCTAAGTTGGACATCCCCGCTAGGATAACTGTTTTGTTCAGTTTATCCAATTCTTCTTCCACTGATCTTTTCGGAGAAGATATTCTTGAAGGACGACTTATTCCAAATTTTAATCTTCTTTTTGACCCATTTTAATCTTTTCACAAAAACAAAACTCGGGGTGCCCTTGAAGATGTTACTATTTGTCCACCATCTCTCCAGCAGTGGTAAGAAATCTTTATCTCTCCACCACATATTTTGAAACTTGAAGCTTCCACGAGTATGATGTCGAGACATTTGGAAACTTAACTGAACAAGGAAGTGATCTGAGAGAGAGAGTGGGAGGATGCTCGCCTCCAAGTTATCATAAAGATCCACCCAGGAAGGTCCTACCAAAAATCTGTCCAGTCTCTTGGATATTCTAGCAAAGTTTGCTCTTCTGTTAGTCCACGTAAATTTGCCATTATTAGGAATCACATCAAACAGATGATTCAATGGCACAAAATCCTTGAAATCCTCCATAATTTGATTAGACATTCTCAGACCACTAGATTTATCATCTAGGTCCAGCAAAGCATTAAAGTCTCCTGCCACTATGATATTATCACACTCGAGGGAAGCAATCTTCGAAGAAATATCTGACCACAACTGGAGTTTATCCTCTGTTTTAATCGGTCCATAGACATTAATGATAGGAAAGGAAGTCTAAGTTTGCTTACAAGTTACAAAACCGAACAGCCATTGGTTCGATTTCACTAAAGCAGACATCTGAATAGTGGCCGGATTCCATAGAAAACCAAGCCCCCTGGACGCTCCTATGGCAGGTTGGAAAAAACCTTCCCAGTCCTTGCAAGTGTGTAGAAAGCTAAGTGCTTTATCTAAACATAATTTAGTCTCTTGGAAAAGAACAATGTCACTTTCTAATCTAACCAACGCTCGTCTGACCAAGCGTTGTTTGTCAGGGGCTTATAGGCTCCTGACATTCCACGTGAGAATCTTATAAGCCCCTGACATTCCACGTGAGAATCTTCATAGATCTCCAAGGGAGACCCCTGCTCCCTTGGATTTTTTCATAAAGTCAAAAACGCTAATAATACCTTTTTCTTTCGCACGAGCTTCTCTGCACTGTTAATTGGTTCTCCTACCCCTGGCGCCTTTCACCTTTCCTAGCAGCACATTCGCCAATTGACTGATGCTCCTGGGTTCTATGTTATCCAACGCATCTGCCTTGAAAATATCATCCTGAGAAACTTTATCATACTCTATCTCAGAGTCCGAGCGTGCCTGATAATCTACAACCTTTGAGTAATGTATCCTAGGATCCTTGCTCTGAGGAGAGACCGAGCATTCCCCTGTTTCCTTACTAACATTCAAACAAAGAGTCTGGTCAGGAAGGGTCACTATGTCCTTCTGTTGTGAAACGGTTGGAGTAACCGTTTTTTGTTCCCTAGCCTTCTGAACCCAGACTTTTGTCGTCTTGACGCGGCCCTTAGTAGCCAGATATCCACGGCCGACACCTTTATTCCTCGACTCTCCGCAGGGCTTAACTTCAATTTCGACCTGTTGCCTCCACAAATTTTCGGCCGATTTCAAATTGATGAATGTCGGGATGGTTTGTACTACAGCAAGTTTGATCCTGGCAAATAGATAAGAGTCTTGCTCTATAATATTATCATCTATTTCCAACAAAGTTCCGAGCAATATGCCTATGCGCTCCAGGCAAGCCTCCCCCCAATACTCTAATGGGAGATTATACAGCCTGATCCAAATCGGATCATTATAAACTCCCAAGGGTGCTGGATCAAAGCTAGCCTGCCGTGGCTGTAAATACAAAGGATTGGAATCAAAAAACCAGTATTGCTGATTGAGAATTTTCATTTTAGCTTCTTCTTCTTTGAAGATAGCTATAAAAAATCCTTTAGGTATGAATTTAATGATCAAATCCTTGCTCCAGTTATCGAAAACCCAAGCCCTAATTTGCTCTCTGGTTTTCCTTTCCCCGATGAAGTGTCCAATAACCGCCAACTTTTCCCAAATTCCCGCTTCCTCGTTGACTTCTTCTGGGACTTCTACAATGATCTCTTTGGCAGACTGGAGTACGTCCTGTGCCTTTCTATGGTCTCCCTCTCTGACACTAGAGCCATGCACATGTTGTGCCTCCTGGAAGGAATTGTATCCATTAAAACTCCTCTCCCCTCTCCAGGGCCTCCTCCTCTCCCCGCTCCTCATTTTTTTTCTGTAATATTTAAGTTATAATGGTCATTTAAGTCGTTTAAGTTGTTTACCTACTAACTTTCTATTTTGTGAGTGAGTCAGTTAGTTTTAGTAACTTTCGTTTCTATATTTAGTTCTCAATTTTTTTTGTTGTGGAATGATCCTCTGTAAATGCTTATATAAAGAGTATTCCTCTCCTTTGTTAACGACATCAATCAATTATCATTTCAATATAGAAGTACATGAAATGTAATGTTGGATTTATCTTATAAGCTATTTTGGGCATAGTTGGAAAACTCGGACTTGCCTCGGACTCGGCAGCCCAAAAAATTGGATTCGGACTCGGACTCGGACTCGGACAAAACTTGGGAAAGGACTCAGTAAAAGAAAAAAACCGTAGTTTGCAAAAAAACAAGATGAAATTAATAAAAAAAAGAAACTAATATCCCTACAGACCTGTTTTGAGCAATAACAAATCGTAAATGTGATGAAAAGTGATTTTTTTTTTAATGTTTTAACCTTGGCTGGGCATTCTCAGCAAACGTCAAGAGTCGTATTCAAGGACTCCCGAGTCCATGTCCGAGTCCTTCAAAAAAACTCCCGAGTCCAATCCATTGGCTCTCCCAGACTCGACTCGAGAGTTCGTGGCGAGTCGACTTGGCTCGCTCATGGACTTGCGAGTCTGTCCGAGTCCACGGTGAGTCCACAGATTTTTCCAACTATGATTTTGGGCATTCCTTTTTCAATCACTCAGTGGAGCTGAGAGGGTATACTAAGAAAGGTCATAAATATTATTTTCTTACTTTATTATCAAAATCACCCTAAAAGATTGAAAGAAAATGCAAAAAGGTTTTTTGTAACAGCAAATTGAAATTTTGCAATAAATAAATCAGTGAAGTAAATTTAATAAACTATTTTGAAAATACCTACAGATCTTAAAAACCAACTCAAATTTCCTCTTAGAGTGCATCTTAGTTTTGAAAAGCAGAATATCAATTTTGGAATCTGAGACCTATTAATAATATTCATTATGATTACTATTGAATTTTGACAGTGGGATTACTTAATGGTACTTGTAATAGTACTGGTACACCAAATATGGCTTTCTACTATGGTTTCAGAGTAGCTTTCTATTTGGACACCAATCGAATTTGGGAAATAGGTAGTGGAGAAATATTGTTCGTTAATTGGTTTAGATAAATAAATCTTTGAGATTTTTTATCAGCATGGCCTATATGACATTTGTTAGATTTCTATATTTCTAAGTCATAATTGATGCTATTGTTTTGTGACCTGGGAACTGTAAATACGTCTGAATTATGTGTGAAACTGTAGTGAAATCATTATATGCTCACGTTTTTGAGTTCCAACTGCTGGATGGTTGATTGGTTAATCTAAAATTTAAATACTTCATAGAGTCCTATTATTTATTAAATGGAATAATACAATAGCTTTTGAACTGCAACATAACATGATATAGTGATCCCTTATCATGAATCATTTGACAGCATGTATAAATAATGTCACACATTTCTTGAAATGTGTTTATTAAAATGTAAATCCGATGGGAGAGGAATGTCAATTAATGTACTTGAATTTTGCTTGTTTGACTTAATTTTCTTTTTGTTGATTGTGTACATTGGAGCATTATGAACTGCTAATGAAATCATATTAATTCCATTTCTGAACTTATAACTTCTATTGTGACCAAGCAGTGAAAGCCTACGGTTAGCAACTCTGCTAGTTGAGATGAAGGAGGGACTTGATCTGGTCAGAAGTAAAGTGCAGCTATTAGTTCAGAAGGTAGGAAATGTGATAGAGTTGAATTTCATGGGGGTAACTTTGAGAAGGAGAAAGAACTTCCTGCAGAAAGAGGACTGCTTGCACTAATTTATTTTGGTATAACTGTGACCTTGTTTAGGTGAAAGAAAACTATTATTGCACAAAAGATGGGATAAGCTACCTAGATGTGAAGTATCTGTTGCTTCTGAGCTATTGTCAATCTATTGTGTACTATTTGCTTCGGAAAGCAGAAGGTTCTTCCATTCAAGGACACCCAGTAACAAACTATCTTGTTGAAATCAGGTTATTCCTGGAGAAGGTTTGATGTTTGGTTCTCCTCTTAACTTCTTTTTGAAATTTATGTTGTTTTTGTTGATTGTTGTAATTGTGATAGATTTAATGTGTTTTTCTTGTCATTAACTTACATAAGTTTCATGTTTTCTGTGCTTGAATAGATACGGCCACTCGATAAAAAACATCAGTATCTAATTGAGAAGCTTTCAAGGGTGGATGCTAATGTTTCTGCACAAGGAACTGCTGGTAAAAATGAAAGCAATTTTAATAATCATCCAGAAGATGCATTAAAATATAGGCCAAATCCAGATATGCTTGTCTCTAAGCTGGATCCAGTTGCTCAGGTAATTGATAGTAGTAGCTGATTGATTGAATGCAATGAGAATAATGAGCTATCTAACATTATTTCTATTGGCTCCCATATTTCTGTTGTAACTTGTATTTCTATGATCCTATGCTTAGGATGGTGAGGGTATCTATCGGCCTCCAATGTTTGCTCCAACGGCTATGGATGAAGAAAAAAATTCAAGAGATAAAAAATTACAAATGAGGAAGCAGAGGGAGATGCTACACAAAGCGTCACGCAGTGCTTTTGTGAAAGAGCTTGCAAATAACCTAGAAGGAAAGCCAGATGAGGTATATAATATAAAATTTTCTCTTCTTGATGTAAATTATGAATGTCCAGTGTTGTAATTATATAATGCTTGGATAGGTAAGAGAAATTGTTGGAGCTGAAAGTAAAGAGATGCTGAGAGAACAGTCAAAGCTTGTTGAACGTGCTCGTCAAGAAGAGGAACTGTTTACTCGTGTTCCACTTTCAAGGATTGAGAAGAAGAAGATTAAACACCTTAAGCGGTCAAGGAATGGGTGGGTAACTGTAGCCTGAATATCATTTGAATTTTAATATAATTCATTGCTTTTTATATTTCATAAATATTAGTATGTGAGGAACTACTGTGTTTATTATTAGTATGAAATGTGTGTACTGTAATATGATGTTCTGATCACATTGTCAACAAACTATTTAATTTTTACAGATTGTTGGGGCTTATGGATGACTTTAATGATGATATATCTGGATTGATTGGAATGGAAAAAACTGATGGGAGTGACAACCATTCCCGTAGACAGACAGAAGGGAGAAAAAAGTTCAAAAAACGCAAGGTACATTTGTATTAAGGCATTTCTTGGATATGTCTATTTCTTCCCTTTATATAGTAAAATCAAAATGTTGTTGGTTTTGAACCCAAGGGCCAAAACTAATGAGTGACAAATTTGAAATTTTAGGCTTTATTTTCAAATGACCTTTCAATTGTTGAGAGATGTTGAAGTTGTGTCTCTTTAAATGACAACTGGACTCCAAAGTGATTTTGTTCTGTATATATACTTTTTGGATGAGAATAATCAGTTTGACTCCATCATATAAACTATTTCCCACAGTAAAAGTGTTTTAAGTAACAACTGATCTCTTTTATTACTATACAGAACCATCTTATAGACTTATCCATTGAAGGAAATTTGTATAGAACTAACAAAATAATTTGAAAGCTCTTGAATTTTTAACTAAAAAAAGGAAACCATTTATCTTAATGACAAGGGACAACAAAAACTCAGATAGCCAGAATATGCAACCTAGTAGTTCAAGAGGATTCCCAATCAAGTTTGGATAAGGAGGACCAAATGAAAAGTGGATTCCTGTTACGCCCTTATTCTTACAGTGTGCATTGGGTCATGAGTAGTTGACTTGTGGCTACCTTAGCTCTTAAATAAGTTTACAATCATTAATATAGTCTTATATAGGTAGTTAAAGTCATCCTGGATGCCATCCAAGGCATAATTATAGTATAAATAGGAGGTAGTGGTCAGTTTATAGTCTTATCAGTAGGTAGTTAAGTCAGCCTTGAGCAGCATCCAAGGCATATTTGTAGTATTAATAGGAGGTAATGGTTAGTTAATGGGCATCATATTGTGAAGTGTGTTCTTCTTGAAGACTTTTGGAGGCTAGACACCTTGAAGTGGTTTATTATTATCAGGTATCATCAAGTGCTTGTAACATATTTCATATTATATTCGTCTCTCGTGCAAGTTGTTTTATTACAAGTGCTATCATGAGTGGTCTTGGCTTATAGCATAAGAAGTGGGACAATTTTTCTCAGTTCAAGAGGTCGAACTGGGAAGAACATATCTCTCTCAAATTGGCAAAAATTTTCTTGCTTTTAAAAAAGCTTTTCAAGTTCATATGAAAGTGGCTGCAGTCCACTTTTGATGTCATTTGGAAGACATTTGTGTGAATATTTTAAAACTAGGGCTTCAACCAATTTTGCTCCCAGGACACGAGGCAATGAATCCTTTTTGAATTCTAGAGGGTTGAATAAGGGCACATTGATATGACTGCAGTTTTGATCTGAAGGTGTTTGGAGTCATTTCCAGTAAGTTATTGCAATTTTAGTGTTATTCATTAATTCACTATATCAACTGCAATTTATGGAAAATTTCAGCTTTTTTTTCACATTTTGTGAGAGCTTGGAAAAAATCATATGGGGTGTACTCTTTGAAATTTAAATTCAAAAAAGTCTAAAACTATCAGATTTAAACTAAAAAAGAAAAGATTTTTTACTATATGGCTGGACCATAGTGTAGAGGCAAGAGCAAGAATTCTTACACTTTTGGTAAGACTCTTGAGAAAGGTGATTTATCAGTAGAGAAGATGGATACCATAGCCATAAAAGATGGGAAGAGAAGAAACCAAGAAGATGGAGAAGGATATTCAACACATGCAAGAAAAACAGGATGCCATACAAGGGGATATTAGATATATCTATCATCCATAGCACGACAACAAATATCAATGCTTATATCTAGAATGAATCAGACCCACAATTAGATATTTTAAGCAATCAAGGTGGATCGTCCAAGTTAGTGAATTTGGATCCAAATGCTAACACTTATATGGGAGAAGTCGATACCAAAGGTGGATATATGCAAGTTTGATGGCAAGTATCCAATGACTTGGATGAATCAAATGGAGAATTTTGTGAAGTGCATCGAATTCCAAGTGGACAAAAAGCGACAATTCACTTGGTATTGATGGCTATGTGTTCGAAGGAAGAAAAAGGTTCTCATTATCACATTGTTGGTTTTTATAGAAGAGTTATAGTCACACTATAGCATAAGTGTGTCAGAGAGCTACTTTAACTAGTTAGCTAAACTACAACAAAGAAGCTTAGTCAACGATTATATTCAACAATGCTTGATACTATCCATGAGAGTAGATAGAGTTTTAGAAGAGAACTTGAATGACTTATTTCTAGGTGGTCTCTAGTATCACATCCAACATGAGAGGTATGCATGTTTAGTAGTACTTCTATATTTGATATATTTGAGTCTTCTATTCTAGAATGCTAGGTAGAAGATAAGTTTTTAATTTCAAGAAGGCAATGGTTCAATGGGTAACAACCATCCTGTCAAGCCTATAGATTGACTCAACAAATTGAAGAAGAAAGGCGTTTCCTATCATGCATTTTCTAGCATTAGCACTCTAGAAACTCTCAAAGTAGTAGGTTTCTTGAAGAAAGAGCGAGCAATAGTGTTGTTAGACTTGGGAAGTACACCCAACTTGGTCAACAAAAGGTTGGTTGCTCATTTGAATTGTTTTATATATCTAGCTCTAGACTTTCAGGCCATGATTGTAGATGGGGGTATTGTTTGTTGTTTGGGGAACACAATAGCATGAAATTGCCCATGGGAGAGTATAAGCTCGATTGCCCTATTCTTGGTATCCCCATGTGTGCAACAAATATTAAGTTAGGAGTTTAGTGGTTTACTACTTTGGGGACCTATTCACATGCTTTCACTTAAATGGGAATGATAGTAGAACTAAGAGGGTTGGTCTAATATCTCGATAGATGGTAAGCTTTTATCAAATGCAAAAGATGTTTGATATGAGGGTAAATGAGTTTGTGGTCCAATTGCTTTCATGAGAAGCGTAAGACCTCTACTATGTTGGATCTACAAGCAATTGTAGATAAGCTCTAGTTAGTTTTTGGTGAGATACTAAAAGGAGGGCCTCCTTAAAGAGATCATGATCATGCCATTCGACTAGTATTGGTGAGCCAACCACCAAGACTAGGCCTTATAGCATCCAAATGTATGGAAAAATGAGATTGAGAGGATGTTTCAAGAGATTCTAGAGGTAGGTATTTGTCAGACACAATTAGAGTGCATACTTTTCATTGTAATGGTGCGAAAGAAAGATGACATTTGGAGGATGTGCCCTGGTTACAAAGAGCTCAACAAGTACACCATGAAAGATAAATTTTGCATTTCAATAATTGATGATTTGGTAGATGAGCTTAATTGTGTTGTTTATTTTACCAAACTTGATTTTCATCCAATTACAATTAGAGATGAGGATGTATATGTGACAACTTTGAAAACCCAGGAGGGCCACTATGAGTTTTTGGTAATTAACTTTTGGTCTCACAAACACACCATCTATATTTCAAAGTTTGATGAACTTTATCTTAAGCAATTTTTTTTGAAAATTTGTTTTGATATTTTTTGGATGAAATCTTAATATACAACAAAACATGGTAGGATAGTGTGCAACTTGTAAATTAGCTTTTGGACATTCTTGAGTAGTGTAAATTTTATTTGAGCTGTTTATGTGTGTCTTGGGAGTAACATAGGTGGAGTACTGGGTCATTATTGTAGGATTTGTGAAACATGCAAATCCACAGAACGCCAAGAACACCTGCATGCAAAATACCTAGAGCTGAAATGAAACCTGTGAGAGAGAAGCTAGGGTTTGGAAAATCTTAGCGGAGTGAGAGCAAAATTATTATTTCCAAAGAGAATGAAAAAGCATTACAAAGTTCAACCTTTAAAGGTGAACAAACCCTAAAACATAAAGGCTAGGTTGCGCAATATAATTAATATAAAGTATTAATTATATGCACCTAAGAGATAGCTTAAGCGAAAAAGAGTAAGAACTAACTGATTACTCTAACACCCCCCCTTAAGCGAAGCTCAGGAGGTAAGCTAGCCTAGCACATCTAAGAAAGCAGGAAATGGGTCCCGGCAACAAGGCCTGATCAGGTACCCAACAACAAAGAAATCTCTGTAAACCGGGGAAATAGAGAAAACCCAGTGGGAAAAACCCTACCCCAAAAAGAGATATGAAAGCAAGCAAAGACAAAAA
>MU225929.1:3811756-3843636 GCA_018584345.1 Thuja plicata
GCACAAAGGAAGGTATGACTTTGACTGTAAAAAATAGCAACCAAATGGCAAAATCAGAAACTAAGACCTGCACCAATGCGTCCGTCTCGGAAACACCTTTCCGACGATATTTCGTTTTTCGAAAACCGACACCGTATGCTCAAGTTACGGGCAAAAAACCAACTGCCTCTCTAAATAATATCTCTCTCGAAAAACACAGAGACTAGCTTAAATTTGACGGCCGTTTGGCCGTCGCAGGCCGTCGGAGATTGCCGGAAAAACTTTTCCGACCGCTAGAAAATAAAAAGGTTGCCGGAAAAATTTGAAAACCTGCCGGAAAATTTTTTTCCGGCCGCTGACGTCACCCTGACGTCAGCCGGCACAGGTGGCTGCGGGCCAGTGGCGGCCGGGTGGTCGCGCCGGCTGAGGTGGCGGTCTGGCTGGGCGCGGGCGGCAGGTGGGCCGGGCGCGGGCGGCGGCCGGGCGGGGAGGAGGCGTCGGCCGGGCGCAGCGGCGCGCGGGTGGCGCGCTGCCCAGCGGCTGCGCGCGGGCGGCGCGGTGGCGGCGCGCGCTGGCAGCGCCCACCTGCGCAAGAAAACACGCCGTTTTTTTGATTTTTTTCGAGGTTTTGCCTCGATTTTCGAGCCGTACGGCCCTAGGAGGCCAAATTTTTTTTGCTTGTGCTTACGGAGGCCAAACTGGTCGAACTTTATATGATTTCGACTCTCCCGGGCCTTCTGAACGCAATGGCGGAGTCCGTTTCTGCTCAATCTGCTCCAGAAGATCGTGCCTCCTCCAAAGTGACAAAAAAAACCTCAGAATAGCTGTGGCTGTCTTCTTCGAATCGAGGCTTCAAAAAACTTCAACCTAGGCAGCGACAGGGTGGCTCTGATACCATGTAGGATTTGTGAAACATGCAAATCCACAGAACACCAAGAACACCTACATGCAAAATACCTAGAGCTGAAATGAAACCTGTGAGAGAGAAGCTAGGGTTTGGAAAATCTCAGCGGAGTGAGAGCAAAATTATTATTTCCAAAGAGAATGAAAAAGCATTACAAAGTTCAACCTTTAAAGGTGAACAAACCCTAAAACATAAAGGCTAGGTTGCGCAATATAATTAATATAAAGTATTAATTATATGCACCTAAGAGATAGCTTAAGCAAAAAAGAGTAAGAACTAACTGATTACTCTAACAATTATTTCATATATCCTCACAAGATCAAGGCCATTGTAGAATGGAGTAAGCCTAAGACCCTTGCCGACTTATAAAGAACTTGGTATCATAGCATTGTCTTTCATAGCCTTGTTGAAGAAGGGTTCCTTCTAGCGGAATGAGTTAGCTACATAGGCTTTTGAGCAATAAAAGGAAGTCATATGCATAAATCCAATCCAAGATACTCTAGATTTCTCTAATACAATCATTATGGAATGTGATGCTTCAAGAGATGTCATCAAAGCAATACTGATGCAAGAGCCCACAACATTTTAGTGCTACCAACTCAAAGGTAAGAAACTGTTGAAGCCAGTTTATAAGAAGGAAATGTAGGCCATCTTGCATGCAACCAAACAACGAAGACCTTCTAATGGGAACACAATTTATGGTAAAGACTAAAGACAAACCATGATAGTCTTAAATTTTTTTTGGAGCGTAGGTCGTCATTTAAAGAACGACAAAAATGGGTCACCAAGATGCTGGGATATGACTTTGAGATCATATATAAAAAAGGCAAGGAGAATGTTGTGACTAATGCTCTTTGTAGGAGTGATGAACTTACATAGTCACTTTTATATGACATTTTCATATTACAAGTAGATTGGGGAAATGAGGCATAGGAGGACTGGGAGGACATGGATAGTCAAACTCCCATTGAGAAATTCAGATAAGGTTCAAGTTTGTCAGATTGAGTGGAAAGGAAATGCTTTATGGTACAAGGACATGTATCTATGCAGGCAATCATCCCTTAAATTTAAGGTGTTTTTAGAACATAATTTTCTACTAGGTGGGCACTTTGGATTTTTGAAGGCTTATCTTAGAATTAAGCAAGATGTCTTTTAGGAGGTGCTGAAAGGGCGTGTTTAGAAATTTATAATACAATGCATGGTATGCCAACAAAATAAAGAGGAGAAAATTAAGACTTCAAGGCTTGCGCAACCCTTATCTATTCCAAGGTAGAGGTGGGAGGAGGTATCTATGGATTTCATCACATGTTTGCCCAAATTTGAAGGGAAAATGTCATCATGGTTGTTGCAGATCATTTGACCAAATTTGTACATTTCTGTACTTTGGCACACCCTTTTGTAGCAAGCATTGTATTGACAACCTGCATGAATACTATTCAGAAACTACACGGGACTTCAAAAATTATTGTTAGTGATCATGATCCTTTATTTACAAGTAATTTTTGAATTGAGTTATTTTCATCTTTGGGCACTTAGCTTGTTCATAGCTCATCATATCATCCCCAATGAAATGGACAAAATTAAGTGGTCAATATATACTGTAATGTCTGTGATGTCCCCTTTCTGAGATAGAATTTAATAACTAATCATAAATAATAAGATTGAACAATATTTCAATAGAATTGAAATATAAAATAAATAAATAATAAAATACAATTTTATATATCAATCAAGTAATCAAATACCAAGTTATATGGAAGATATCCAAAAGTGTGAAGAAATAGTAAGAAGCGGTGCTAAAGTAATTACCAGCGAATAAGGGTGACAGTGCTATGACCATAAAAGCATCGAATAGACCAAACATGAACAAGCCATGGTAAATACTGTGATTAAAGTTATTATCTAAGATTTGCCGTGTTGATAATATGATGCCGACAAATACTCACGTTATGATCATTGTGGAAGATACGTGGGTAAGACTTAGACAAAGATCAATATATATTGACTTAAGGAGAAACATGAGTAGAAATGATTAGGTAACCAATCGAAAGAGTGGTATGAAAACCACATCAGCGATCATACCTAGTTGACAGCCATAGCAAGAATAAGAAACATATACCAAAGGAGAATTCCCACTCTACGTAGTCGATACCTTCCATCGTACATATAGCCCATATAGAGGTTATCAAGTGAAGACCATGGCATTTACGCAGTGATTATAGGGTGATGGATTGGTATTCAAAGTACCTATTAAAAGCGGTTTGTATATTTAACAAATCGATATTTAGTAATCAGGAACGGGGATTATTGAGTAGATAGTGGTTACTAGTTCAAAGGGCGCGATTATACGAGCATAAAGAAAGGTAAGTATTAAACACATGAGACATGTCTCTTGTCAAGGGACTTACCATTTTTTCATATCCTATAAGAAGCAGACTTGATCATTCATTCTGGGGGAAGGAAAATTATAATAAGTTTTTGGCATCGAACATCATGAAAGAAGACATTATAGAGGAAACCACAAGTATATTGACAGATTAATAAATCCGTATTCAGCGTCTGGCAACAAGTCTGACAGCCAGAACACATGGGATATCTCTCTCTCTCTCTATATATATATATATATAGAGGCATCTGTTAATAATAATTAATCAGAATCATTTATATTATATTCAATGTATATATATATATATATATAATAATGATCAGAATTATTTATGTTATATTTCATGAGTGAATATACATATACATAATATATAATAATGATCAGAATTATATATGTTATATGTTAATAAGGATCAAATCAGAATCATCTATATATAATGTATATATCCCTGTCTAAATCCAGCCAATAAGTTGATTCCCAAGATAGGGTAGGGATCAGCGTCCCTTTAAAACCTTTAGGGCATAATCCCAAGACAGGATAAGGGCTTGGATCTGTAAACTTTGAGGGAACCCATTGTGATTGGTATCTAAGCAACTTAGTTACGTCCTATTGTTATGGACATTAAGGATCATAAATAGTGAGATTGCTTAATATGTTTGGGTGAATGTATAACTTTCCTTACTTTGAACAATGAAATAACATAGATTTGATTCAATGCAACTTTGTCCATTCAGTTTAAGCCATAAGAATATTAAATATGGGATAATTCTGGTTATAACAGGCCTAAACCTAGCAGGGGACGTTGCAATGTCTCTTTTCTAATCTGCCCTAGAGCTTTGCCCTAAAATCATGATTACACAAGATTAGGGTTAGGGTTTACCATGTATAGGGTTTTCTTCAATTGTGTAATAGTATTCATTTATAATCATAATGCCATAGATTTCTTTTAATTAGAAATAAACATCTACGAGAAATGTAAATTGGATCAAAAGATTGCTAGAATAAACTTCGATGTGATTCAACCATAGAGATGATAAAGTAAGAGGTTTCAATGAGGTGTCCCAATAACCTCCTACCGTAGGCCCAAGAGTGGACACATTGTTCCCCCTTGGCTTCATGTGGTCCTTGCCATGCATATGAGGTGGGCTAGTTAGTGTTGGGTCCTATCACCGTTTCCCTCCACCTAGCTACCCTTAACTTGTCTCCCCCAATTGACAGTCCACTTCCCATGATAGGGATTGTGAGGGTTCTTCACAACAGGGTGTCCTGAAAGTCTACCCTTCCTAAGCCCAAAGGCAGTTCACCTTGTTCCCCTTTGGCCCCATGGGACTCCTTAGTCACCACATGGAGTGGTGGCTTAGAAAGTGACCTCATCACCGTTTCCCCTGATTGGGAATCCTCAATTCCCCATCATGGCTGAATACAGCATTTAGAGATGAAATCACATAATATCTTATCTGAATTATTTATTCTATATGCCCTCAAATCATAGTTATGAATCAGCAATGGATCCGTTATGTTATTTGGCAGATAAATATGAACACCCATGCATTGTATCACAGAGTAATATAAGCAGCCATATGCAAGTACTAGCTGTATGCACATAATCCAGTAATGAGCAGTCACAAATGGTTTTCCCTATGCCATGTACACATATAGAGATATTCATACCAGAGATTGCAGATTAAAATAATGAACTGTTAGAGGTCTGTCCTTACTATCAATGTCTGTTCCTTTTTCCTTCTATTTCGATGATTGATAGAATGATTTCCTTTGATTTGATGATATTATATGTTAGTGAATGATGATTGATTGAATGTGCAATTCATAGATTGAGGAGTGATGATTGAGTGAGCGGTGATTTGATGTATTGGTGAGTGATGATAGATAAATGATCCTTGAATAGGTGGAATGATTTCTCCTTTATACATTATTGGTGGAAGGGTCACCCACCTTTCATAAGAATTGAGTTACCACTTTCCATGGTGGCCGTTTGAGAATAATGTATTATTCCCCAACCTTATCTCCCTTGGATGCCCTTCTCAAATGAAACCCTCTCCTCTTTATACCTTTTAATGTGAGGAAGAGTCACATCTCTTGACCGTGTCTGCCCCTTGCAACGGTCACACCCTTTCACAATTACCACCCTCCGAAAGGGTCACAACCCTTCATCATTGCTGCCCCTTTGGAGGTTACTCAAAGGTTTGAACAATTGAAGAACACGTTTAACATCAATAAGAGGTGCTTGCTAGTCTCAGAGAGAATTTGGCAATGACAAAACAATAAACATTGATAAATAGGAGGTGTTTTCCACAGCAAGTCAATTTGTGTTATTTCTATCAGGATTCAATCTGTGTTGTTTTTGAGTCAACCTCATTAACACATGTTTCAAGAGTAGTGGTTCACAAGAACCCATCTCTCATGAGTATGAATGGATCATTTAGCATTCATTGCATCTAGGTGATGCGCACAGAGGTGAAGCATTGGGCCTTCCGAGGTGGTCACCTAGTACTGCTCCAACTCAAACGTGCTTAACCATGGAGTTTCCTCCAAGGTTAAATCCACTTAGTTTTCCACCCCATTTGCAAAACCTTCAGCAAGTGTTGTTCCTTATGAACCATTCATTAGAGATCTCCTATAGCTCATCAATTGACAAGTAGGAGGTATTTTCCACAGCAAGTCAAATCCTGCTATTACTATCGGGATTCAACTATGTAGTTTTCGAGTCAAATTGCAATTATCTTTTGCTCAATTTATGTCCTGGTTGCAGAAAGAAATGGCAATTTGATTCAGATTGGACTGCCAACTGTGCCAAGTGGTGATTCATCATGATAAACTCAGGTTTTTAAATCTTTTACTAATATTTTCGTATATGATTTTTCATTGGAGTAACAATACATTACTCATGTTTACAATTTCCATTCCTTCATATTCAATCTGTTGAAGCAATTTGGAAACATTGCCTTTTGCGCTGCTTATAATCTCAATGGCATATGAAGATTCTTCATTCGTGGCCACTGGCAACCAAAGGATAATCCAGGAGAGATGCATAGAAACAAACTAAAGAAACTATATGATACATTGATCTCCATCCTATTGCTATAAATTCTTGCCTTTCCTCAAGTAATTCTTTATGATTTTTTGATTTGTTCAAAATCTTCTGAAATAAACATTTGCTGGTGTTATGAATTATTAATGTTAATTTTTTTTCAGTGCAATCTGCACTTCAAACCATATAGGGTGCAAGTAGCTTGGTATTAAGAGACAAAGCCGCGATTTTGTGTTTAGGAGGTCCTAGGTTTTACATCTTGGTGGTCTATGTAAAATTTAACATAATTTTTAAGCTGGAGTAGGAACCCTTAGCATAGGGGTGTGGCTTGTAAGGGGTGTTGCAGAAAACCACATTTAAACCATATACTGGGCTAGCAGCTCAATGACCTCTTCAAAAGGATCAACATTATTGCTCCGCAATGAACAACCTCACAACTTTTAAATTGGAGGGGTGCATGCAAAGGTTGATTCAAAGCTCTTCTAAACTAAGTTGCCAGTTTTAGTACAGGGCTAGGTATGGGTATGGGGTTTTGGTAAGCGGATTCAACGATTGTTTTTTTCTTGGGTATGTTTGTACATATCCATATCCATATCCATATAATACATATAAATAGACAGACATATACATATACATATACATATGTATGTGTATGTACAAATAGATTTCGTATAGCGTATAATATTATATTTGTATAATAATGACATTTGAATCTTTGGTAGTATGATACTTCATTGTTGATCAATGGAATTATGATAGTCATAAAGATAATTGTCTAAGTTGTCAGTTTTGGTCTCCACTCTGAGAATCCCTCATTATAAGAGATCCAAATAACTAGTGAAGGCTGGGAGTGGAGACTCTAATGTGGTTGAGGGGCAGCACCCTTCATGGGGGTCTAGGGGCAATGCCTATGATACCACACAAACCTTCATGGTGCACACCATTTTCACAATTTTATCACTTAATGGTGAAATCAGGTAGTTTGCATCGTTCTCCTAAAAAATAGCATAGGAAGAATGAGTTTGTGTGAAATAGAGTTGTCTTTGTTAAACAACAAACATAAGGGCATGTTTAGGGCACTTTTTTAGGTTTTTCTTTTAAATGTTGTAGTGTTTAATTTTTATTAAGAATTGATTTTTGAGCATTTTCATTATTTTCTGCCAAGAATAGTGTTGGCACTTGGCTGCTGGTTTGCTACCAAAAATATGACCTCTGAAGCTGAGTTTCTGCAGTCTCTTCTTTGGTGTCCCCTTGCAAAAAATACTGTTTTCATGCTACTGCAAACTTTAATATGATATTTGTACTGCTTGAAAAATATTGGCCCCGGGCTATTCTATTGCAAATGAAAATGATAAAATTAGGACTGACATACAGATGTCATTGTGCTGCAGATATAGGGTTAAAGATCATAGTTTTAGGTGTAGGTGTAGGTGGGGGCATTAGGTACCAGGACATACATACCATAGTTATAAAACCTGTACTAGGCTCAGACTCAGCAGGCAGATTTTTGACTTGGATTTAGACTTGGACTTGGAGTTGGCACTTCGATTCTGCAAATTGAATATCCATGCCATGTAGATATGTTTTGAGGATTTAAAGCTTTTATTGTGCATCGTAAAATAAATCAAATTTAAAGACATAATAACCTTATTAATTAGAAGCTATTCTGATTGCATACACAAGTATACATTGATTGAACGAGTACAAAAGCAGATTTAAGTTGAAGGAAATAACACTTCTTGAATATATAAATAGTCTCGAGTGTTTAGGTGCACAAAATTCATGGATTATGTTTTTTATTAAGTGAAAAACAGGTTTTGAAGGGACCTGAAACCCTGAACATAACAGGTTTTGGAGGGACCTGAGACCCGAACTAAAAGATGTTCAAGTCCAACCACAACATGGAACAGGACAAGATTAATACAAGACAAAGCAGAGATAGGGGGGAGAAAGCCAAACCATCAAGAACAAATGCTGCATGGCAAAGAAAAAACTTGCACATGAAAAGCCAACATGCAGCCAAAAGCTGAAAAGGGACTAGAAGGAAATCCAGCCCAACCCAGCCCAAATTTTTTTTTAAGATTTACCTTTTGATTTATCCTTATGGGACCGAAGGTTCATATCAAAAGAGAGTTGAGGCGATTTAGATTTCTTCCCTTTGACCGTAATCCAACCCTTATCCACCATAGCGGCAACATCCTGCCACTAAATTGAATCCAACGCAGAAGTCCTCACAACATGAGGGGGAAGGCCAGCAGTAGGACCCGAGAAAGGGGGCCAACAGACACTTGAGGAGCAGGGCCGACAATAGCCAAAGAGGCGCTACCACTAGCCAAACCCAATCACAAGCTGAAGAAGATAGAGACTTGTTGATGTGCATTTTATGAACCACCAAACAGTAGAACAAAATACCGAGGTATCTTATCCTCTCTTGATCAAAGTCTCGTGTATGCTAAGGTTGAGAGAAGATCATACGATAACTCCAAGGTTCCTTTTATGTCAGGTCCTTACTGTGGATAAGCTCGGTGGTAAATGTGATTTGCTGATGATCACAAGGGGCCTTACGTTTTCAAACTTGGAATGATTTCAAATCACGATGAAGCCAGGAACTATCAAAAGATTTGCAATGAAGCTCTTCTTTTTTTTTTGGATTTTCGCGAGATATGCGTAAGTAGAAGGGGGTTAAGGTTAAAAAATTCTACTCTAACCTAAGGGTAATGATAGCAACAATTAGTACTTTGGTGGACAAATTCCTGAATAACCAAGTTTCGCTTTGCCAAGTTATACTACAACTACGCGAGAATCGATGCAATCTTCACGGGTTATGCAAAAGATTTTCATACCACCATGAACACCATCATGAAGAACAATGTGTGTGAATGACAAAAGTTAAGCATATGCAGGAATGGGGTTCAGGCTAACAATTTACAATCAATAATATGTCAAAAGTATGAACCAAAGGATTTCATCAAAACACCATTATATTTTCCATTGAAATCACAACACTTTATCTAACAACTTAATCTAAATTAGGGAATTATGAAACCAAGCAAGATTCAAGACATCAAATAATCACCCAACTTCAATGAAAATTTTATTTTCTCAATAGCCCTTAGCAACAATCTCAAAGTTCCACTGTCTTACAAACGAGAAGTGAGGCCTTTATATAGGTCCTCGAATACAAGGGGTGTCCCAGATCAAAACAATAACCGATGGCCCAGATTTTGCCACCTCAGCCGTAATTAGGGTTAGGGCAAGAAGGAACCTACATTTATGAGCACAACTATGAGCATTGAGGACCAATCAGAAGGAGAATCTCCACTATAGTGGGTATTAAATGCCCACTCAACAGGAGAGGGGCAAAAATAAACATCCACTATGCATTAAATGCATCCTTGACTGAAATAGCCTAGCTTTGACCTATCTGCTTGAATGTCTGGAATCTTCCCAAAACTGCCTCTAATTCATCCACGCTGACACTTGGTGCTGATTTTTGTTTGAATTCCAAAGCTACCATAGCTCGCTCAAATTTTCTCAAGCTGTCCTTCCATTCTGGCAATAAATCCTGAGTTGTATGCATGTCATTCGAGAAAGTGGAGAAGTTTTCAAAGTCATCCCTGGTGAAGAAATTCAATCTAAAGGATTCTTCCAATTTACTCTTCAGGTTGCCTACAGTTATCTCATTTTCAAACAACCTTTGTGATACCAGTGATGCAACGTGTTGGAGATCTCCTGTTTGATATTCTCAGATATTCCTGTCAATCGAGTGGACTCTTCGATGAAATGTCCAAACATTTCCTTCGCCATGAGCACTGCGCCATACCATCAGGTGAAATCATATGCTCCTCCTTCCTTAATGACCCCACAGTCAATTAGCACCTGTCTGGGTGTCTCCATCAATTCTTGCAATTCCGTAATCATCTCATCTTGATAAGTGTGCTTATCTTTCCACGATTCCTCCATGCACTGAATCCGGGAAAGGATGGCTAGTGCCTTGTCATAAACTGTACTAAGTCTTCAGTATGCTTGTAGGCCTCATTCTGGATGCCCTCGATCCAAACTTCCGCTCCTTGAGCAATTCGCCTGATTCCATCTATACTCTCTACTGATTCGGTCGGAATAAACAATGGGGGAACAAAAGATGGACCTTCTTCACGTACTGGACCTTCTTCCCATTGATGGACCTTCTTTACGTACTGGACTTTCTTCCCATTGATGGACCTTGTTCATGTACCCACACAAGGCCTTGATCTCGTCCTTTGTCGCTGATATTTCTCTTCTAATTTCCTCATCTTATCCTTGAGGGCTTGTGTTGAATCATCGAATTCTTCCATGACTTGTGCTCGGGAAGCACAACCAAGATCAAATTCTGTTACGTGGTATTCCTCAGAAGCGATTTTATCCTTGGTCTTGTTGACTGCAGGAGTTGCGATCTGTAGAACTCTGGATCCCGATTCTCCCTTTATGACCTTGGTGAGCCTCTTAGCTTTTCCCTTCTCCTATGATTGGTTGGCTTGGTTCACGATTTCCTGCAATTCGACTGTCGGGTCAACCTCCTTTTCCTGACTTCTCTGTAGCCTCTGCCTTACCCATTTTGGAATAGCGACACCTTGATCTTTCTGCACTGCTAACTGCTATTGTCCTTGCACTGCTCTTGTATCGATTTCCTCGGCTCTAGGACTTTTTGCCATCACCTCCGGAGCTTGTGTCTCTGTGGCGGGAATCTCTTCTTCTGCTGCAGGAATCTCTTCCTCTATTATCTTTCTAAAAAACACACCAAGACTTTTTTCGGTGGTGACATCTTGTTCCCTGCTTCTTCCCGGCGCAAACCCCTCATTGGCATTGATACTCAATCTATCCTATACCGGCCTTGTCATGCGTTGCTCCCCTTGCTATGTTCTTCTTCCGCTTGTTTCTACTTCCTGCCTGGCGAAAGTGCCTATCTCCTGCACATTTGGAATCCGGCTAGGTGAGGACGACACATCCTTGGATCAAGGTCTTTTCTGCTGTGGCTCTTCAACATGAAGATCCAACCTTCTCTTCGTGTGTTTTTCCTGAGCAACACCTTTGTCCATTCCGTGTTCTGCACTTCCTGGCGGAATCTCTCCTTCCATCCTTCCTCCTAAAGGTTGCTTTGGTCTTTCATCCCACAGTGGTTGATGTCCCAACAACTTGTATGTCCAGTCCTCCTTCAGTATAGTCATTTTGTCAAATTGTCGTTCAACCCACCACTTTGTGAAGTCCAAGACTGGTTTTGACAATGTATCAAAATCTGAAATCTCCTTCCTTTGCCAGTCATAGGGATGAGTAACCTTTTCCTTTTCTGGATTATACCCTTTCTGAAGCACATTTGGATCTTCCTCCATCTGATTAGGTATGCGAAAGATTTTGCAAACTCTGATGATGGTTAGGGGCAATTTGGAGCGCATCCTTTTCCTAATCTCATTTTCATGTGCAACACTGGCCCAAAAATCTTCGAGGTGCATCCTGTGTTCATACCTCGCACCTGCCATCGATTTGATTTTGTTATAAGGATCGAAATCTGGCCTTCCTAAATAGAATGGTAGATGGAAGAATTGCAACTCATCGTGGGATCTTTCGACTGCCTTTAGGCACAGGCACATTTCAGCTTTATCCTCTCTTATGGAAATTAGGAAATCCAACCCCGACTTCTTCCCTTTCTGAATTTTGTCATATACTGTCAGCTGCCGAGTGAGTTCTAACAAAACCATCTTGTCTGTAGGATATCTTGGAAGCTTGTATGGTTGTGCCGAAAATCCTTGTACTCTGATATAGGAAAAGTGGGAAACTGGATGAACCAGGCTCCGTATTCCTCCACTAGCTTCATTGCTCCGACAGATAATCTTACGTGCAATCTTTTTTGCAAAGTCCTCACAACACACATTGCAAGGGTGTCGTTGACTCGGACATAATCATCTATGGGCTCCAAATGCAACTGAGGTTAACACTTGTGTACTTTAAACACAAAGTGCCACTTCCGATTGCTCCCTTACACCGCCATTCATCATACCTCGTATTCCGTGCCAGCATGTATATGACATAAGAGCTCATATAAAACTTATGTGATTGCTCTAGTTTCAGCAATTGTTCATTCAGGTTGTCACTGATCAATCCAGCCCAGTCCATATGATTATGTTCTTCAAGGACGACATCCAGGATTCGAACAAATAGGATTGTGGTAGACCAAAGATCCTGTTGAGCATCATGACTAAGTCACTATATTCCTTGTGAAAATCAAGCCACATCAGTTCCTTAGGCAATTTGGAATGGTGGGATCTATTCTTTCTCAACCACTTGTCATTTATGATGTTTTTACAGTACTAAATTCCGACAGTATAAACTCTGTGTGCTTGTTCCTTTGTCTTCAATACCAACTTCCTGGAAGAAGGGATTCCAAATGCGTTTGCAATCGCTGGTGGAGAAAGGTTTGCAATGATGTTTCCATCTGAATCTTTAATTGTCTTATCTCCTGAATTGAAGTGCTTGGCACATTCCACGATCAACTCAGAATGTTGAAAAGTTGGAAGAAAGCCACTTGCAGCTATGATCCCACTTCAAAATCCAGGTGGCCAAGTGTGTCGGCTGATGATCTTTGTATCCGAACATCCTACTATGAAATTCATTCATGTCCAAGCATCCGAGGTTGGTATCTCCAATTTCTGACCATTTTGAAACAATCTTGGATTTTGGATAAAAGCTTCTCTATTCATTCTTTATCAGCGACTTCCTTGTCATGCTCGTTACTCTGGGCTCCGCCATTCTGCAAAAAATTCCTTCTTCTCGGGATTTTACGACCTCTTGTATCTTTTCACGCTTCTCAAAAACAAATTTCTCTCCTCTTGAAAATATTCTCTTTCAAGAACTTTCCTCAACTTTCAAGAAAAGCTTTGCTTGAATCATCTTGATTCCTAAAAAAATTCTCCTCAACTCGATCTTCTTGAACTTCATGTGGTAATGAAATGAGAGAGGTTTCTTATATATAGACTCCAATCTGGAAAAGCTACATTAAAAATGGAGGCTAAAATTAGGACACTGCTAATTCGGACGAAGATTCTTCTCCAAGAAAAGCTACTTGGCTCTGTTTTATCTCGCTTTTTAGGAAAATTGCCAATTTGAGTGCTTTTACTCCATCAAGAAGTTTTTACGATTTTATCCATTTTTTTTGAAAGTTAATTAATCAAATATCAAAAAAATATCAATATTTAATTAATTTTGAATTTTCACTTGTTCATGAGAAATTTCTTTTCTTCCAAGATATCCAAAAAGTGATTTTTAGTTTTTGCATTTTTGGCTTTTATGGATTTTTCAAATTTATCAATTAAATATTAATAAAATTAATATTTAATTAATGCTTTATTTCCAAATGGCAACTTTCACATCATTTTAAAGGTCTATTAATTAAATACAAATAAAATTCATTATTTAATTAATAGTCTTTAAATCCAAAACTTCATTTTTCTTCCAAAAAAAATCAATTTTCAAATTTTCACAAGTCCAAGATTTTTATTTTTTCACCTTTTCATGATATTGGAATTTTCCAAGATTCTCGAAATTTTTATTTTTCTAAGATTTTCATTTTTTCCGAAATTTTCTGTTTTTCAAGACTTCGAGAAATTTTCAATATTTCCAATTTTTTGAATTTTGAGATTTTGAAATTTTCCAAGACTTCCAATTTTCCAATATTTTCATTTTTTCGAGATTTTCCAATCTTTTCCAAGTTTGCAAATTTTTGAGATTTTCAATTTTCCAACTTCTCATGATTTTATCAACATTTCCAATTTTTTCGAGTTTTCAAAAATTTTCAATTTTTCCAGGGTTTTCCAAAATTTTCAAATTTTCAAGATTTCAGAATTTTTTAAGATTTCCAATTTTCCAAGAAGAGAAATTTTCAATATTTACAATTTTTTGAATTTCGAGATTTTGAAATTTTCCATTTTCTCATGATCACCCCGGTCTTTTATTACTTCTCAAGACATTCACGAAATTCAAATTTTAGTAATTTAATACTCCTCCCCACCCTATGAGCGCACATTTACTTTGGTTGCGGAAATTCTAGTTTCGAATATTTCATTTCATAAAGTTGTGTTTAGAGCGCATATCCGACCCCACCATGGATTTTTTTTACTTTAGAAAATTCCTTCATCATAGAGGAATTGTGCTCAAGCGCACCTTGGGCATTGGCGTGAATTTCTTTATTTTAGAAATTTTCCTTGACTTTATCAAAATCTTGCTCGATCGCATTTTGGGGGTCATCGTGGATTATTCCTTATGTTTTGACTTTCCTTCAATGGCGTTGAATTGCGCTCGGGCGCATTTTGGAGGTTGAGGCGGAACTTTCTTCATTTTCAGCATTCCTCAAACTGACTGAAAATTCGCCCCGAGCATCCTGGGTTCCCACGGTGGACCAAATTTTGAAAATGTTTGTTTGTGCCAGGCGTGTCCTTTCATCCCTTATGCTTCCAAACTATTCCATTGCCATAGCAGATGTGCGCTTAGCATTAAAAGAGAAGATGATTAGATTTCCTTTGGAACAGTCACCCTCATTTCGAACTAATTCGCTAGCTTGGATCCATTGTTTACTGGATTGTTGCGATGGATTTTTATTTGGGTGCGATTGTTCTGACTGGGCATGACTCCATACATCGCCACTAGATATTGTTCCTTGCACTGGCCTCTGTTATTTTCGGAACACAACTCCGCAGGTTAGTCTTCGAACGTTAGTTTCACTCCTCCCATTGATGTTTGCTGGGGTGTGAGTGAGAGTAGACTACAGTATTCGAAGACCCGTGCACTAATCTTCTCAGGCGGAAAATGGTTTGGGCATGTTCACCAGAGTGAGTGGGGCAACGAATCAAGCTCAGGCCTGGTAAGCCGCTTTTAATCTTTCCTAAAATTTCTTTGATCAAGCAAGGTGAACATGCCATTGTGTATTCATCGGATAGATGAGGACTAGCCTTTCACATTTCAAAAACATTATTTGCTTGTCTTTCATTTCCAGTTGGGTGCGAACTTGTCCTTATAGAATGATTTCAAACACTTGGCCACTTGCATATCTTACATAGAACAAAGGATCTCCATTCTTAAAATAATTGAACTCGGATGCTTGGCTGGCACTTACGGGACTTGGAAGTGAATCTTATTCTGAAAAGAATCTTTGTAGTCCTATATTTTGAATAGAAATGCTGCTTCAACCAAATTTCCCCAAATTCCGTGACACTTTATCTCTTTTCTTCTATTTAGGTGCCTATTCAGAGGTGACACTTGAAGATGGTTAGGTCCAAGAATATCTCTGAAATGACACCCAAAGAGCACAGGTGGTGAAAGATCATCAAATGGAAGATTCTCGGTGAGGAGATGCCTTCTGACCGATTCTCTACTCAAGAGATGGCCCTTTGATAAAAATCTAGGGAATTTCCTTCTCGCTTTAGGTAAATTTGATGCTCTGTTCTACTTCCAATGCCCCTTTAAATAACACTTTTCGAACTCGATCATTATGTTGATTCATTGATATTGGGTGCTTTTCTAAATTGCTTTACCTTTTAAAGGATTCAAAACCTAAGACTCCACCCAACTGGAAGCACCTCAAAATTGGGATCTCAAAAGGTACGAAACTATTTCCGATCGAGGACTTGGTACAATGTGTGATCCGAAACATTGATACAAAAGTTATATACACAATCAAAATCAGAACTAGCAACACCAAATAAATATAATCCCCCTGGGGTCCCTCTGTGGGGAATGTCCTGGGAGAGATCCCCCATGTTGAGGGGGCATTCCTGGTATGCTCACAAAAACAGAAAAAAAGGGGGATATTCCCATCCCTCCGTTCTCAGTTTGTCCTTTGTGCCCAGAATGGCATGAAAATCCTGGGGATGTGTCCCTGGAACACTGAAAATTAGCAGGTATATAACTCAGTTTTTATTTTTTGCTTGTAGTCTTATTTTAAGTGGTTTGCTTAGGACAGTTTCACTGTTGATTTCACTATAAAGATTAGGTGGGATGACTTCTTGTGTGACTTTTTTTTTCGTCTCTCACCTTTTTCTTGTTTTCCTGCACAGGAGGAATTGTTTTTGTAGTAAGTTGCTCTTGGTGTAAAACCTGTTTTGTTGCATCTACTTTATTATTGCATTTCAATTTGTTTGCTTGAACAGAGTTTTTTTTTCAAATATGAGGAATTTTGAGTTTTGAATTAAGAAGTTTGTGTGTTTTTTTTCTTGTTTTGTTTAAAGAGAAATACTTATGACCCTATACCTTAGTGCATTTTAAAGTCACGTACATCTGTATGTCATGCGAAATTCATTCTTAAAAGCTTCTAATATCTAGTTAGCAGTGTCATGTTCTATTTCTGTTCTTAGTCCTACCAGTCTGGCTTTCTTACTGTGTGCACTCTGTCAATTATAAATTGAAGTTGATTATTACGTATCTAGCTTAAGTTCTTACATCTTAATGATATTTATGATTTTGAGAGTTAAGCTTCTTAATTGCACTTTTCTCATGTCAAATAATTATCAATTACATTGGATCATTGAATTTAAGCATTTTGCTTTCCAAGAATGTGAAAGTTCATTCAATGCTATAAGATGGTTATTTTTTTCAAAGAGGTTTAGAATTCTATTAAAATAGGGTGTGTGATATCCTAAGTCTTGGTCTAGAGTCTAGACAGGATAAGAATCATACAATGCTGTTCAACATAGAGCAGAAGAGAAGACTTACAACAAACAATAATCAAGGACTACAAAGTATGGCTGACGACTGTCACTAAAGAATTAATGGAGAATTTTATAAATTAAGATTAAATTTGGAACAATTTTATAAATTAAGATCAAATTTTTTGGCCCCGAAGCATAGTTATATATATATATATATGTTATTCTGTTATCTAAGTGGCGTGTTCTTGTGTTTTTACAGGTGAAGCGTTGAAATAGTTTTTGGTCCTTATTAATGGTATTGACAGTGGAGAGCAGTTTTGAATAGAAAGGTTTGGTAAAAATTACTTGTAGAGTGCGCTATATTTTGGGCAGAAAGCCTTGGCTGGCTTGATTTAATATTTTATTCCTCCTTCAAGGGTGCTTCAAAATTACAACGATTCAAGCACTGAAATTGTCATTCGGCATTCAAACTGTAGTTTGGTATTACGGCAGTCTATTTCTTCAAAGAGAGCAATTCTTTGATGATAGATGTTTTTATTTTTGTTTTCTGTTCCTCAGTTATGATTATAGAGAAACAAAGCTGCTTGTATAATGCAGTATATTTAGTGCAATAAGACTCTTTAGCTGGCTTAATGCATTATATTTAGTGCAAAAAGCCTCTCTAGCTGGCTTGAATTAATATAGTGTGTTTCTATCATGGGCTTCTTTAATCTTGCAGACAACTAAAGCACTCTAAATGTCTTTAGGCATTGGAAATTTAATTGGGTATTACAGTGGACCAATTTTTCAACGTGAGTAGGTCTTCATGTTTTACTAATTTGTTCGTCGAATAATATTTTGGCTTTTGTAGTTGGCCTTTTTTTAGGTGTTTAATATTCCACACATTTTTGTCAAATTTCTAGATGTAGCTCAACCCTTCTACGGGTGTGATAAAAACTAGTCAATCATTAGTATGGATATCGAGGCCATTTGTTGCACAAGGCGTGCACAAAATTGTAACAACAAACTAAACTATCCTAATAAATTAGGAATTTAAAAATTTCTCATTTGGAGAGAAAGGAATATACTATAGCAATAAAACTGAAGTAACCATCTTTCATTTTCTAATGAACATGAAAAGTAATTCCTTTCACTAACTTGAAAGAAGTTGCTAACTAAATTCACATGAAGTTGAACTTAACTAATTCATTTTGTTACTTTGGTAGCATAAGGAATCAAATAAGAAATAAAACTTTTAACTTCCAAACGAAAGTAACTAAACACTATATTACTATGAAATGAAATAATAGAATTAACTGCCAAGGTATATTTCAAAAGACCTGTACTTGCTGTCCCAATTCCGCTGAACTTTCTTTAGCTTCTAACATCCATGGGCGAAAGAGTATCATCAGGGGTTTTTACCACCCAACCTTTGCTCTTACAACCATGACCTAATGGCTCCTTGCCCAACTTCTTAAAGAAAGTGGTCCGACCCTTCCTAGGGGCACACAAACACATCTTCCATTTTCTTGCCATTTGAGACTTGGTGTATAATCTGCACCTATCGTAGCCAGCTAACCTATAGACATCTTCGCTTACCAAGTGACCTTTATAGCTAGACATTGCACTATTGGTTCAAGTGACTGACGAATATTATTAGTAGCATAGTACCACTTGACCAAGGTTTTTGAAGTACAAACAAAAATCCCTGTGCAGTCAATGTCACCGTTAGACTTTTATGGGTCACATATCCTGTTAATCGGATATCCACATCTTGATGACCTCATTGTGCATAAGAGATCATGATTGTTTTAAAACCTTGACCAATTCACATTCCCCATCCCATGGTAGACCAACTCTATTTTAAAATTCAAATGTACAAAATTCAATTGGTAGAACTATTGTCCCATGGTTATTCAGACCCAGGGTTCTACAAACAACCAAGTCCAAAGGTCAATATGCAAGGCAAGTTCCTTGGTAAATTTTAACCACAAAAGATTAGAAAGTACTTCACACGACAAACAATTTCCTATTCCATATACATTTCCATGCATAAACAAAAGCCATGAGGAAAATAAATCTGTGTTGATTGCAATAATCCTTCTCTAAAATGGGTGATTAGTTCCTCAGACTGGTAATAACTTATGCAATAAATCGAAAGAGTACATTCTGTCCAAGAACATAGGATTGTATAAGAAACATTAAGTATTTCTTACTTCTTAGTATCATTTAAAAAAAAGTTTCATAACATTCATTTCCATGAGCAGATTGACACTATCTTGCTCTGCTCTGTAGCAAAGTAGTAAATGACATACATCGAATGTACTAAACTTTGTGATTAACAAAAATGAATATAAAAGTTCCTACAAATCTTCTCTACTATTAATAGAATGTAGATAAGTATATATATAAATAGATCAGACAATCCACATTGATGTGGCCAGCAAAATGACATTGACCAACATTCGCATAATTAGTATGGTAATAACCACGATTCAACCAATCCTCATTGATATGAGTTACAAGATGATAAACCAAGTTTCAAAATCTTTCCACATTCCTAAGAGAAATAAAGATAAATCCATTGGATCAAGCAATCCACATTCTTATATACAGAGATAGTGTTTTAAGCATCGAAGCAAAGACATAAGAATATGCTCAAGTGCCTTGTTCAAAATAACAATGCAGTGGCTACAAAGATCTTACAATAACGATAGCAAATTTTGAACAATGCAGTGGCTACAAAGAACTTACTATAACGATAGCAAACGAATAAGATTCATCCCTGTACAATTAGCTGACACCAAACAAAGAGGGTAAACAACAAAACTAGTGAAGGCAATAAAATAGACTTTCATCCCAATGCTACATAATGGCACCACAACAACGCCCTGAAATGCAATAATGATCACCCCCAAAATGATATTGCGGAGCCCAAATTTCATGCCGCCACTTTTTACTCGAACAAGAATCACTATTGATGCAAGACCTCCCCCCACTAAGGAAGATGATGGGCAAGGAGTAACTCCTTACCTGTGGTGGCAAGAGGAGTTACTCTTGCTGCCTTGTCCAATCCTTACTTAAATTCAAACTTCACTTGCCAAAGAAAAAATAAAACAATATCCTACACCATCGTACAAGGTGCAAGACAAAATCACACAACAATATATATATGAACTTTATTTAAACACTTATCTATATATATATGAACTTTATTTAAACATTTATCTATGTAATTAAATGTATACATGCATTCTCACTAGCGTCAATCTACACCTTTCGTATTTTAACTTCTTAACAAGTGGGGTTGCATCCATCTTGTCGTTTGGTTACGACATTACACATGTATCCTCATGTGATTGTTTAATTGATAGTTTTCCGATTGATGGTCTTCAAAATACATGTAATTACATCTATTCACATTTCATATAAATTCACACACACACAAAAGCATAGCTCAAAAAAACAAAGTGAATTCACCATGGTCGTTCCTTAAGATCGATGAGAAGGTCCAAAGCATAAATTAATTGTTAGGCTAAAATTCTAACTATACTAGAATACAAAGGTAACTGACTAGACATTTAAGATACTTCTTGTGTGTGAAATGTGGACCTCTAAACAACACAAACATTTCAATAGGTCATTGCATAGTTAATTCTAAGAAAGCATTGAACTACGAAAATAATAAATTAATCTAAATCGACCTATTGCCTTTTAGTAGGCAAGTGTATGAGTTTGCTCTCAGATCATTGCAAACCCAGTGACTTGACACTGTCTAAATGAAGGATTTGAAAAGATGACTATTAATCTATGATGCAAAGACAAGAAGATTCACCCAATGATTAGCTTAGTTGGTTTTAAAACCCAAATGAAGTGTTCCTAGATTACCAATTGAAATACTTGAAACAAGTAAATTTACTAAAATGCTAAATGCTTAATAAAAGATGAGAAGCAAAGACAAAATAATAACTCTAAAAATTCTTGGATCGTCTGTGAGGAAATGAAGCTTTCTTTTATAGAAAATCTCTGTCAAATCGACGACCGAGATTGAACTTCGAAGAATGGACAAGATTGACTCAAAGAAGCACAATCCATATGTAAAGGTCATTGGTTGAGAGAGTTAGTTAACTGAACTGAATGATTAGTCATTTGGGAAACTTCTAAAATTGAAAGAGGAGTTAACTGAGTCAGCTTTCAGTTAACTCGGTTGTTTCCAAAATGAGAAGAAAATACTTAGTTAACTAAACAAGAAAGATTTGTTTCTAATTTGATGTTCAGTCAACTGAAATGATGACATAAAATGCATTTTTGAATATTTAAATGATCTTAATGCACTTTTTACTTAATTTATTAATTTTAATTCCTTTTTGCATTTAATTGACAATTATCTATTTATTTAATCAACATACTAAGATATTAATTAAATAAATGACATAAGGTTCAATTGCCAATATTTTAGGAATCAAGAAATAACTAATTAAATCAAGTGCATGATAGATTAAGATCTATGGTTCAGGTTAGACCAGACTAAAGATGTTGAATTGCCTTTAGGTTAGGACCTAAGGGATTTAATCAAGATTAGGGTTTTTTTTTTATGAAAGATCAAGATTAGGGGTCTAGGGTTTAGATGACTATTTTTAGGTCATTACATTTGCCCCTCTTTGAATTGATGTGTGATCAACACGTTGATTCAAACACCAGTTAGCGATGAGACAAAGAATAGTTTGATGTGAAGCGATGAAACCATTCTATCAAAGAAGACCGACTCCTAGCTTGGTTGGATGAAGATCGATTAAAAGATATATAACAAAATGTTCAATTTGATTTGAAGCGATGAAACTGAACATTTGTCAGACACTCTTAAACCTTTTGATTGGTTTGAACAGATATCCAGTTTATTTTGAAGTGATGAAATTGATTACCATTAAGAGATTGACTAATGAAATTGACTTGATTTGAAGCGATGAATGACTCGTATAAGATTGATCTGTCTGGTTTCGAGTGTATCCATCACTGTATAAGACAATTGATTGGGTCGCCTTTGATTTAAGACAATCTCAACTTGATGTGATGCGATGAAGCTGAGATGCCCCTAGCGATGGAGTCTTGCTTGATGATGTGATCACTGAATTGTTGATGTCTTGATCTTGCCCCCTCGGGAGTGAAGTTGAAATACGGCTAAGTGCCCCAGTGATCTGAAGTAATTTGATTGATAAAATGATGTAAGAAGAAATTGATATCATTTTGTTGAGGTTGGAAGCGTTTAAGACCCATTTTGTACTTGTTTTAGGTCAAGTTGACCACTTTTTTGGTAGGGTTGACCAAGTTTGACCAACATTCTGATACATGGATTGCTTGGAAGAAAAGTACGAGAGATTTCCATTGGTTCAGAGTCCAAAAGGACTGGTTGCAGAAGCGGTCAACTATGGTTGACTAAAAAAGTCAACTGTCAAATTTGACAAGTGAGACGATCTCAGATTTTGATTTTGATCCTGAAAATGGAGTCAAGACGGTTGAATTAGCCAAGGGTGTAATTTTCACGTCAATTGGAGCAAGTTGAAAATTAGGTCAAAAACCTATATAAGGGCTAAAAGGGTCATTTTCAATTCATTTAATCCTATTCGAGTTTCAAACCTTCTTTGAGAAAAAATGGTGATTCCTATTGAAACTCATCGATTTGAGTGCCAGGGAGTCCACAACCAGCCTAGGACCTATCGAGAAGCGGTAAGTGCATGACAATCCTCCCGTTCAATGCAAGTTTTGTTGATTTCTATTGATTTTTCATGTTTTTTTACGCGTTTTTTATTTTGAAACCTCGGTTTCTCGTACGAGTCATGGGGAGGGCTCGTAGGAGAAACTGATTCCAATTCTTCACTTGTATTAGGCCATTACAATTGTCGTATGTTCCCTGCCCTTCACTCATATGAGAACCTTCTTAATAGCCCCTTTGCTTGTACCGTTGACTTTAGATTCTTGTATTAGCTTGTTTACTCGTACTGCTCTATGTGAATACTCATACGAGACTAGATGCCAGTTTCTTTACTCATATTGAAAGCAGTGGTTAATTTTGAGCCTTTAAACGTCTGATTTTTGATTTTCTTCTTTGTTGATCAGGCATCTTAAGTGTCTTTTGCAACATATTCATTCTTAATTTGGTCACTCTGACAATCGTACTGATGCGTTGTTCATTTTCTATATGAGCGATTAGCAGATATATAGTTTCGGATTACCTATTCACCTACTAGCTTGGTAGGGAGACTGACAAATGATCAAAGGGCTGTTGTTGCAGAGTGTGGTTTTGGCTGGCTGATGGGGATCCCTGAGATCAGGGTGAACCATGGATTGCTCACAACCCTGGTGGAGAGATTCCACAACAAGCATAACACCTCATCTGCCCACTAGAGAGATTACAGTTACACCCGAGGATGTGTATCACATCCTCTGCATTCCATTGAGAGGTCATCCAGTTTAGTATGAGAGTGTTCAATGACCAAGCATGCTAGCACTTCGTCGGATCTTCAGAGACGAGGTCATCTTAAAGCGGTGGGTGCCATGGGACACCATGATGAGCAGGTATGCAACGCAGTATCCTCTTGCGTGTGTTATGGACGATTTCATTGGATGCTTGATCATGCCCGACAAGGGACAACATGGAATTAAGTATGGGTGGGGGTTGATTCTGGAGGAGCAGCTAGATATTTTAGTGAAGCTGGGGCGGAGATCGTGTCTATTGGCTCATCTATACCACGAGCTCCATGAGATTGTTTATCCCGAGGCAAAGAGCCTCGTAGCAAGTGTACTAGTTTTGCAGGTCTAGGCATGTGAGTATATTCCTATTTGTAGGTCGGTGATAGATGATGCCTGACATTAGGGGCATCCTTTTGTTTATAGATATGTAGGATATATCACACAACCCCACTTGGAGAAGACCGATTACTGGAGGAGACAGTTCGATGACCTCATTGTGGTCACATGACGACCGTACAGAGGTATTGAGGCATGGGGTGACTAACAGTCACAAAGCCCTGATATGTTCATTACTCACCCACTGATTGGATGTACTCCCACAGTTATAGAGTGATTTGTGGTGTCCTGGGTGCATAGATAGTTTGATAGACCGCAGGTAGTGTCTTCAGAGTTTACAACATATGCCCAGTTTACAGATGAGACACGTTGAGGATGGGGGCCTCGATTAGTATATGGGATAGAAGTACATGAGCTTCAAGGTTTACAGTGAGTTCCTTTGGATTACCTTGAGGACATAGAAGATGCAAGTGTGACCCCTAAGTACTGAGATTATATTGCTCAGTCAAGGATTACAGAGAGAGATCAACGCATCGTTGATCTTATTGCCAATAGGGATCAGAGGATTGCTGCTGTGACTGCTGAGCATGATCAGTGGATCACCACCTTGACCACCGAGCGTGATCAGTTTCAGCGCGTAGCCACCCATCAAATGATTAGGGATTCATATTATGTGATAGCCTATAGTTCTACTATTCTAGTAGAGAGACAGGTGGTCCCCTTCTCGCAATACATGACTCGTTCAGAGGGTGCTCGCATGCCGCAGGCTGATGAGATCATTCCTCTGCCACTTCCACCACCACATGTTCCTGCTGATGTTGAGGACATGGATAAGAGAAAGTTTATGTTGTCTGATATTTTTGATATCTTCTGATGTATGCATTTTTGGCTCTGTATACGATGACATGCTCTGATGATACATTTTGTATATCTCAAGATTTTGATGTACCCCTGATATTGATTATATATATGAGATGTTTTATTTTCTTATGATGTTATATATGGATGCATTTCTTTTATGATCATGTATGTTTGATGAAGATATGTATGCAATGCAATTTTTATGTGATTTTGCAAATGGATGGATATGATATTACATATGATGATGTGATGGATATGCAATGTTTTTGTTTTCTATTCTGATGCATATATATGGATGCAACTTAATTATGTGATGGATATGCAATGTGAAATGATCCTATATGATGAGTTATGAATATGCAATGCTTCTAAAATATTTTTTAGGAATTTGTTTTTATCAATTACCCAGGTACTCGATCATGTCTCCATATTCAAGGTGCAACTTGACCACTTGACAAAGGAAGATTGATCGATGAGAGCTTCAGATCCCACATTGGAGAGAGATCTAGAGAGAGATATTATGCTGTTCTTACACTATGCAACTACAATGAAAAAACTAACATGAATAAAACGTAGGACTCAGTCACTGGGTTTGAGCTTGAAAATCTTCATCATTGAGCGTTTGGAACATTAGAGTCGATACAACCCTTACTAGTGCCACTACGACCATAAGGCTATGAGTATGAATTTCATCGAATAAAATGTGGGAAACCAATGTAAGCATCGAGGTGTTAAAGACAAGATGACCTGAACATTGTTTTTAGTTGATGTTGCAAAGGTACACCAGTACCAAGACATACAAAGCTAAGATAGCCATGAGTGCGATCTTGCATAAATAGACAATTTAATAATAGTCAAGGAGATAGTTCCGACCTCACCTTGGCATGCAAGTAAACATAGTCAAGGTATGTGAGGCTGATTCACCTTACTATGAAGGCTCTTATCACAAATACCCAGTTTATTTGACGTTGTAGGATCATCAAGACCACACCAACACGAACAATCAAAGAAAAGATTAGCGCAAATTATTGATAACAGAAAACATCCAAAGAAAAGTTCAACATATCTTCAGAAATTTTTTGTGAGTGTTTCGCGTTTGTCTGTGTAGGGTGTTGAGAAAGACCATCGTGCTTGTGAGTGCATTGTGCTTGATTGTTATCACTCCAGTGTTTATGTCACGTTATCTGATGTGTGTTGAGAAACACATATGTATCAAAATAGGTAGTGTTAAGAAACATTGTTGATTAGGGTGTTGAGAAACACCTTTGTGTCAGTTGCGAATTGTCCTTCAGAAATGACTAAGAAACTGACTTTGGTTTGGTTCATCGATGATCAACTTGGGGCCCTTTCCACCTAGTAACAAACTCCAATTCAAGATGACTGTCTTGACTCATACTGCTGGGACAAAGTCAATTCGACTGCCCCTAGACTATGACTTTGATCGGTTTCAATCCACAAGGGTTCTTAGAAGAACTAAAGTGTCATGAAAGTGACTAAAAGTTATGCACAAGCTGAAGCAAAGAGATGTCAAGACTAAGTATTGATAGATGAAGCGCTCGAGTACAAGAGGCGTCTGTTTACCAAGTTTTCACCTACTTGGCATAGATTCTCTTTTTTCTACCATGGAGCCTATTTACCAGGTTTTCACCGAGGCTTTTTTTTCTTCTTTTTAATTTTAATTTTTTGTATTTTTCATATTTTTTTATTTTTTTATTATCAAGGCGCCTATTGCTAAGTTTTCACCAAGATAATCATTTTTTCAGGACTTTTAGATATGTACATGCTGCTGGCGCAGGTGTAGAATTTCTTCTGGTGGAGAGTGTTGATGGGCTCCTGGAGCTGTTCCCCTTCTGGTGTGGAGAGTCGATAGGTTTGAGAGCCAAATGCTGCAGTGATAATATATGGACCCAACCAGTTGGGTTCAAACTTCCCCTTTTGATCTCGATGTGATTGATTGCGAGGATTTTCTCTCAACACTAGTTCACCAACCTAAAATTCCCTTGGTTTGACCTTTTTTTTATATCCTCTTGACATTCTCTTCTGATAGGCTCTAAGGTGATCAAACACCACTTGCCGACGCTCATCCAACAGTTCCAATTATTATAGTCGTGAGACCCTACGATCTTCATTTATGATTAGTCTATGTAGAGAAACCCTCAGAGAAGGGATTTCTACCTCTATGGGTAAGACTACTTCTTCTCCATATACTAGAGCAAATGGTGTTTCCCTAGTTGGCATTCTGATGCTCATTCTGGAGGCCCATAATGTAGGATTGATTTGCAGATGCCAATTCTTTCTAGACTTGTTTATGGTGCGATGCAGGATCTTCAAAATATTCTTGTTGAAGGCCTCAACCTGCCCATTTCCTTTTGGGTAGTAGATCGAAGAACAATGTTGCTTGATTTTGAACTTATCATAGAGTTCGTCTATATTAATTTTCTTAAAATGCCATCCATTATCAGTTATAATGAGTGAAGGAATACCAATTGCTTTGGTGAGCGGGACTGCTTCAACCCACTTGGAAAAATATTTTATGGCCGTTATGATGAACTTGTGTCCATTTGAAGAGGACAGATATATCTGTCCGATTAGGTCAAATTCCCATTGCTGAAAGGGCCAATGTGTGATAAAAGGAATGAGCTCCCTGGCTGGAGCATGTATAAAATTGACACACAATTGGCATTTCTTACATGTATTGGAGTATCTGATTGCTTCTTTCTCCATTTATGGCCAATAGTAACAAACTCTTAGCAGTTTTTGAGCTAGATTCAGGCCATTAGAATGAGAACCACAAATACTGTCGTGGATCTTAGCTAATGTACATTTGGAGTCTTCCTTATCTAAACACCTAAGAAAAGTACCTTCTAGTCCTCGTTTATACAATTCTTTTTCTATGAGAACATACCGCGAGGCATTACAGATTAGGTGTCATTTTTCCTTACAGGTTAGTGCATCAGGAATGACCTAATGGCGTAGGTAGGCATAAACGTGTTGGTAGTGGGACGAATCCTATCACATGATAGAATAGATCATGTGAGAGTCAGGGGAGTTATATGTGGGGAAATGAATCTCTTCCACTAGGAACTCAAAGCAGAAGTCTTGTTGTTGTTGTTGTTGTTGTTTTTGTGAGGAAGCTAGTGTAGCCATTGCATTGGCATCTTTGTTTAGTTTCCTCGAGATTTGTTGGAACGTGATGAAGGTGATTTATTTCTTGAAATTATCAACCATTCTTTTATAAGGTATGAGTTTATCATCCTTTTTTTGATAGGCATCATTTATTTGGTTGATGACCAGCTGAGAGTCACCGTGAATGTGCAACTCAAAAATGTTCCACCAAGGCTTCATATTTGACTATGTTGTTTGTACAAGGGAACAAGATTTTGTACGCATTTGGAATAGAATAGCTCTGAGGAGTGATGAAAAACACACCTGCACCTAAACCCTATTCTGTGAAAGAGTCGTTAAAGAACATTTTTTAGGATCTGTGAGTTATGTGCATAATAGATCCATCCAAAAATTTAACATTGTGATGACATGTAACTGATTGAATGTTTGACAATGTTAAGTTGAAGATAATGCAAGGCATTAAATTAGTTAATGTATTGTATTGTCATTGATGTCAACTTGATATCATCTGTACGGTCATGTACATAATGCCAAATACTTCAGAGAATCAAAGGAACAAAGGATATGCTTTCAGCAATGCATAAAAGTCAAGTATTCACTAAGTGACAAACAACACCGACGAAGTGCACACCGACGAACAGAGCAAAGAAGAATAGTCACAGTGATACCTGACGATCAGAAGTATAGTATTGCCCAACGAAGCAAAACCACAGTGTTTCGCAATAAGCAAAACACAGAGTAACCCGATGGAAGAAAACATAGTGTTGCACGACGGACAGAGATCACGAAGCTAATTGGAGTCTCACCGACGGCGCAGTCAGTTGTCACCGACGACTAACTGCAGTGGTGACTGACAGAACAGAGAGTTCAGAAAATGACAAAATATCTAGCTGACAGAGTTAAATATAGACTTAACTGGTTGTCTACTTTGTTTTATTCGACCAGAGATAAGTGATTGATTTAAAGCTGATTTGTACAATTGGCAAGAAGATATCTACGAGACAAATCAGGAGTTATGATTTAAATCTAACTGGCTGGATTGTTTTTCACGCCAAGAATCAAGAATCAAGAAACAATGAATATTATGTATATATAAGAGACAAGCTTAATTCATTTACAAAAGGGGATTAAGGGGAGTGAATAAAAAGAGGATGCTGAAGAGAAACTGATGAAGAACAACTTCATGCAGTGCTAATCAAACAAGCTGAAGGAAGAGCTAAGGAATTCTGCAGACATCGACGAACAGTGAGCACAACATCACAGAGCAGAAAGTATGGAGCACAAGGATTGAATTGACATATTGGTCAGAGATGTAATGTACTTAAATAAATATGAAAATCTGCAATTTAAGTTGCAATATGAACAGGTCATAATGTTTCAATTTAACCATTGAATCATCAATTCTCTTAACCGAGCAAGACTTAATAGTCTTCTATATATTGAGGTACATCCCAAGGAGTGCCAAAAAGGTTGATTCATGAAAATAGCATTGGATATGCCCGATGCCTATTGACAGTCTAAGAGAGAGGCTGATTCAAAGATGGCAACATTAGATGCCCGGTGACAACCTCTATGTATAAAATCCTCTAACAAGGTCACACCTAACAGTGTGTTTGTAACCTTTAACAAGGTTGGCTCATAACAGGGCTCACTTCAGGAGAGTAAAATTTTTGGGTACCGGTCCCAGTGGTTTTTCCCTTAACAGGGTTTCCACATTAAAAATTCATGTGTTATGTGTGTATGATTCATTTCTTTATTGTCTTGCATCTTGCATAGCTAACTCTGGATTGATCAGTATACTCTGCTTATTTACCGAGTTTCGGTAAAAAGTTATACTGCTTATCAATAATCAAGAAAGAATAAGGATTGACAAAGCAAACTGGAAAACAGTTAATCTTAAGTAGTATTTCATGGTATGCATCTTGTAGGGACATAATAATCTGAGGTTTATTGATTGGTGGTTAAGTTTGAAGGATAAATTTTTGAGGCCACTGATTCACCCCCCCTCTCAATTATTACTAACAATTGGTATCAGAGCTTGTGTGCTTAGAAGGAAGATTTCAAGACCTAAGCCAAAGATCACAAGATGAACAAACGAGATGTGCCCAAGTTGAACAAAGATAATTTTGCTTCATGGCAGAGCATGATAAGACTCCACTTATCAGGTATTGGTAATGATGTTACTCAATTCCTAGAAACTGAATATGTGTTTCCCACAGGAGCACCAACAATTGAACAAATGAGAGAGAAACATGAACACAAAGACATGATGATAGAGCTTGCTTCCTCACTCTCCGATGCTGAATTTGAAGATGTCAAAGAATGCAAAACTGCAAAGTAGATGTGGGACAAATTGAAGCTTGTACATGGTGGTGACAAAAATGTTTTGAGAGCCAAGGCAAAAAGTATTATAGGAAAGTTTGATGATCTCAAAATGAAAGAAGGTGAAAACATCACTCAATATAGCACAAGAATCAAAGAGGTAGTCAGTGCTATCCGAGGAGTTGGAGGTGTACTAGAAGAAGATATAGTGGTAAGTAAAATTCTAAGGACCTTACTGCCTACTTATGCTATTAGAGTATCCACCATTCAAGAAATGAGAGCAGTAGCAAATAGCAATGTTACTCTAGACAGTTTAATTGGAAGACTGATTTCATTTGAGATGAATAACTTTGATAATAGTGTCTTACCAAACATAGAGTCTGCGTTCAAAACTTCTATGAGAATAAGTAAATCAAGTCACAAAAACACTATGAAAAAAGATAGTGATAGTGAAAGTGAAGAAGATGATCTTGATGAAATTGAAGCACTTATGGCCAGAAGAATGCAGAGAGGCAAAGGTAAATTACCACTTGTTTGTTTTAATTGCAAATATATTGGAGACTTTGCTACAAGATGTACTAATAGAAGAAAAGATGACAAAAGTAATGACAGATCATTTGAAAAGAAGTCTGACAGAGGTGATTAAAGAAGCTACCAACAATCAGAAAGAAGAGATACCCGAGACTATAAGGACAAAGGAAAGAAGACTAGTTACCTAGAAAAATGCAAGGATGATGATACTGACACCGAATCTGATGAAGACATCGAGATGGTGTTTGTGGCTATAAAAGATGATTTAGATGATGAAGAAGAAAGGTATGTAGAAACAACTCTCATATCTAAAATTAGCAAAAATGATGTTTGGATCATAGATAGTGGCCGCACTCACCATATGACCGGTGATAAGAAAAAGTTTGAGACTTTTGAATACTATAAAGGTGGTTCAGTAAGAATGGGAAATGACACACCTTGTCCAGTTGAAGGTAGAGGAACAATAATGTTGATAAACCAGATAAAGTTTGAGAATGCTTATTGGGTAAATGTATTGAATTATAATCTATTGAGTGTTTCTCAGTTGGATAATTTAGGTCACAAAGTAGCATTTGAAAATAAGAAGGCAAAGATCTTCAATAAATCTGGAAATCTGATTGGTACCGGTGAGCAGACAAAAGGTAACTTATTCTATCTAAATGATACTAACTCCACTTGTTTAATTGCTACAAATGAATACATATGGTTATGGCACAAAAGACTGTGTCATGTGAACTTTGACAACATGATAAAGATTAGCAAAAAGAGAAATGTTAGAGGCTTACCGACAATGACCAAGCCTGACAATATCATGTGTAAGAATTGTCAAAAGGGAAAAATGACAAAATCTAGTTTCAAAAGAAAAACCCATACATCAGATGCAATTCTATAATTAGTCCATACTAATTTATGTGGACCTATGAGGACAAAGAGTTATTACGGAGATAGATATTTCATTCTCTTTGTTGATGATTACTCTAGAATGATGACAATCATGTTTCTAAAAGATAAATCAGAAGCATTCAAGATGTTTAAATGGTATAAGGCTATGGTAGAAAAACAAAGTGGTAAGGATTTGAAATGTTTAAGGTTAGATAGAGGAGGGGAATTTATTTCAGACGAATTCACTAACTTTTGTAATGAGTGTAACCACCTAATTTCGGTCTGTCGCAACTATAGACCCTATTTGCCCTAAGTGTGATCATACCCTCGAGTTATGTCCAAACGACCCTGTTACTGTTTGGCATAATTCTTTTAATCAATTTAATG
>MU225929.1:3869016-3881318 GCA_018584345.1 Thuja plicata
TATATATATATACAAGGATATTAATCAAATAAATGACATAAGGTTTAATTGCCAATATTTTAAGATTCAAGAATTAATTAATTAAATCAAGTGCGATGATAGATAAACACCTAGGTTTCAGGTCACATTAGATTGAAGATGTTTAAATGCCTTTAGGTTAGGACTTAAGGGATTTAATCAAGATTAGGGCTTTCTTGATGAAAATCATGATTAGGGGTCTAGGGTTTAGATGTACATTTTTAGGTCATTACACTTCCCTCTTAGACTAGATGATTGATAATAGTTATGGTTCTAGCTCGGATGAAATTCTCAACTTCAACCATGTGTTCACATACCTCTATGGTGATAATACTCTTCCCCAATGCAAGATGGATTTTCCCCTGCATTCTTCTTACAAGAAAGGTTTAGATACTGTCATCATTATATTAACGAAATCAAAATATACATAAATCATTCATAATGAAATCCATTATATCTCTTTCCAAATATTCCACATATAAAATTCATATCTTATAATTAAAAATTAATAATCATAATTTGTGAAACCAAATAATTGAAAGTCATGACCGTTTATCATCACACTTAACATGAAATAGTTATTAGTTATTTAAGTAAAATGGTTCACAAGGAGGGATGTAACAAAGCCTCCTTGTATAATGCAGTATATTTAGGGATGTAACAAAGTCTCCTTGTATAATGCTATTTTGTTTAGTTCATTCAAAAGATGTTTTTATTTTTATTTTCTGTTTCCTCAGTTATGATTATAGAGAAACAAAGTTGTTTGTATAATGCAATATATTTGATGAAATAAGACTCCTTAGTTGTCTTAATGCATTTAGTGCAAAAAGCCTCTTTAGTTCGCTTGAATTAATATAGCGTGTTTCTATCATGAGCTTCTTTAATCTTGCAGACAACTAAAACTCTCTAAATGTATTTAAGCATTGAAAATTTAATTGGGTATTATAATGGACCAATTTTTCAATGTGAGTAGGTCTTCATGTTTTACTAATTTGCTCATCCAATAATCTTTTGGCTTTTGTAGTTGGTCTTTTTTTAGGTGTTTTGATATTTCACACATTTTTTTTCAAATCTCTAGATGTAGTTCAACCCTTATACGGGTGTGATAAAAAGTAGTCAATCATTAGTGTGGATATTAAGCCCATTTGTTGCACAATGCGTGCACAAAATCGATTACACATTATCTTGAAATTAAGAAACAGATATTGCAAGTGACCCATCTTTAATGAAGAAACATATAGAAAGCATTGAATTGTAACATGTTTCCCTTTGGAGTGAGTTATTTCTTGATTTTTTTTTCTCGTTGTAGTTCCTTCCCAAATACACTTTATTGCAATCCCTCCTCATCCCTTACAATAGGATGACAAACTTGGGAAATGTTTCCTACACCTCTCCTCCTCAAAGGCCTGACCAAGCTTATAATCCAAATTTTATCAATGATGTGTCATAGGATCCCCTCTTATCTTAAATTAACTTTACCAATCATGGTACCATGCTCGAAATTCCTTCCTCAAACTCTATTTATGTTACATATATGTAATATAATATGTATAATTGCTAGGGCAAATATTTGTGACAAATGGATTATCATGGAACTACATACTCCTATATTATATATTAGTAATAGCTACATACACCTATATTAGAAATAGTAGTTTTCAAGCCTTGGCTGTTCAATTAAACCTTTTAACACATCCTCTTCATGAAGGGTATTGATTAGACATGATATTTGTCTAGTTAATAAATTTGCATTGAAATTTTGATATAAAATCGTGTTAAAAAAATTCTATATACGAACATTGTAGTACTATATAACCTCGTTTTATTAAATAATAATTTGACTTTTTTTTGGTTTTTGGGTAAATTCCTATTTCTACACATTTTTCTTCATGCAATGCTATTTTTTTTTCTCTTATATGACTCACATGAACATAGTGAATGTGCCCATATACATTGGGAGGAGTTTCTTTGAACTTTCTTGCAGGAGACTAATATGATAGCATTTCTCGTCAAGTCACATATTTTGCTTCTTGCAATGCTAATATATTTCTCTTATATCGATCACATGAACACAGTGCATGTGCCCATAAACATTGGAAGGAGTTTGATTAGACTTGCTTGAGAGACACCAATATGATAACATTTCCCATTAGGTCACATGTTGCAATTTAGTGTGACTAAACTTGTTAATACAAATCATTTTTTGGGGTCAAATGAAGTCATTAAGTTATGAGATTTTACACAAGTTGCCCCTTTGTTTTCTTTCAATTTTGATTTTTTTGAATATATTTTATTTAGATACTCTATTAGTTCTATTTAGTAGCGACACATATTTGTTAAAACACATGGACATCTATTCAAGATGCAAAAAAGAGAGTGACGTCAAAATGTATCAAAAAATAATTGTACAAAAAGTTTTACGATGATGTTTCCCAAAGATGTCTCATCCCCACCATCCTTCCATATACATGCTAGCACTTTTGTTTGCTTGGTACATGCAGGGGTGACGTGCTCTTTAGTTTTCTAGAAGCTTCTCGCTTGTACCTTTCATACCTGTACTCGAAACCAACACAACTAGGTGGGTAGAGAATAAATAGGGACGCGAGATAACTCTTTCTAAGGAACTCGACAAAATAGCTCTATAACTTCAGGAGGGTCAAAATAATTTTTAATTCAAAACTTAAATAGGAATCCTAAATGGTCTATTATCTAGATGTAAATTACAATTATTATCGATTTAACAATTAAGAAATATCAAATGCTCAATAAACAAGTATACAAAATATGCTAAAGTGAATATTGATGTTAAGGATACCTATTCATAGGTTAATAGTTGATCAACAATATTTATACATAATATTCTGCAGATTGGTATTGATTTATATATAAATTAAAAGATACTGACTTGTTGTTACACGATGTTTTCCAACAAATTAATATGATCTACTTCCCCTATGAATTCTCTCTTGGGCATAGTATCAAATATATCTATTAGAAATCACAACTTGGTGTGCAATTATGATTTTTTTTAGCTTTCTTGTAGTTACATTTGTACTGTACATGAGTTTAATTAGTAGGCCATTCAAAAAATGATGTTTATGTTTCCTTAGTTCCAATTATCTATAATTTTCAAATTTGATTTATACAAAATGGTTTACTTTCATAAAAAAGTTGAAATAGATGTAAATATGAAATATATAAATGGTCATATAAAGAAAAGTTTCAATTAGCTACTAAATATAGAATAACTAATTTGTTTACGATTTTATCTACTACTCACTACTTGCATCAAACAAGATATTACAACTTTCTTCTATCTTTATGGAAATCTACTAACACTCACTACTCTAAATGGTTTACTTTCAAGATTAACAAATATTTGAATAATGATTACAAATTGAACATTTGCCTTCTCATTTATTGTCGTAAACTCTAATTGGGTTGTTATCTTACTCTTTTATCTATTCACCTCCTTTATAGACTTAGTCGTGCCAAAAAAATATTGTAAACAAAATATTTTTAGATGTTTGGATAGTTAGCATATAAATAAAACTTTTACTACAAATTTTGTACTCTAAGTTGAGGATATTATTTGGTGAATTAAAATAAAGAAATTGCCAAAGTTCAAGACCGTAGATCCCATGGAAAATACTTAATAGTGTAGAGGAAAATATTGGACAGATGGTTGTAGTCTATATACTGCTTTTGCATAAATTTGCATGGACACCATGACCAGATAATTTCTAGTTACACATGGTCTTGTATCCTATATCCTAAAATAATTATATTGTTATCTATCAATGAAGGCACGAGTTGAACCAATTTGTAAAATGCAGAAGTATTTACAATGTCGAGGGTGTTATTTGCACGTTTTTTACATTCATTGTCTTATTTGAATCTCTAGCATGGGTAGACCTGCATACCCACACATATGTTGTAAGTAGATTTTTATAAAATTGCATTTTCCAGTAAATTAAAAATTGATTATAATCTGTTCGAGAGGTTGTTGAATTTTTGTTGATACTTGCCTAGTTGGATCTTCCATTATATTATCATGATAAAAATGACAATATCAAGAGATTTTTTTTTTAATATTAAGCTTTTAAGTGATGTTTCAATTTATCTTCATTATACGTTTAAATGGTATTTGATAAAATTAACAATTCATCTAATAAATAATATAAATATAGTCTAAACCATGCTTCTATTTAAGAGATCTAACAGAAATTTCATTTTTTTTTTAAAAATAATTTGCACAACTTGAATTGAAAGAGATTATCCTAAAATTTTGACTGTGAGCAAAAGGTGGAAACTTTGAGAATGCACTAAAATGCAAAAATGTAAACAAACTGATTTTCTAGGTGACTATCTTCGTTGTGATTCTCCTTGTATCACCTTTCCATAGTGAAGTGTTTAATGGGGTTCAACGATGTTATTAATGCTATTCTCAATACATTTATGTACTGTACAATCAATCAATTAATAGAAGCATTAAGAGCTCAACATAATTAATTTTGTATCATATGCGAATTTCTTTTTCCCTATTCCATTGACTACTGATTTATGTGACTTAGTCTGGTTAGCTTTGATTCAATTTGGATCGACCCATATGTTCATTTTTATCCCTTAACCTTCTTGTCTCTATAGATGCCTGAAAATAGAAGTTTTCAGAAGATTGACGTCAACAATGGGATGTCAGGTACAAGTTTGCTATCAAAAGAGGAAGTGGCGACATTATTGTATTTTTTACAGTGAAGCCGCTCCACCCCATATCTTAAGTAGTTATTGCATTTTTTTGCAGATCCATAACTTTGAAGCTTGAGGATCCTTTGACATTAATGGTGGGCATCGAAGACCAAATATTCTTCTTGTAAAAGTGTCGGGAGCTGCTAAACAAAGATTATGATGTTCTGTTGTAATACATAGCAGCCTCCCAAGAAACAAATTTATATTGTATCATCACTGAAGGCGATTACTATTTGATTTGGTAGAAGATTCGTTGGAGGATATAGAGCCGAATAATGTTTTCCATTAAATAGTTTATCGATACCTTAGAACATTATCTAGCAAATTGGAAATACTATAGTAGTGGTGGCAAATAATAAAAATTGGTTCCCATCAATCTGTTGGGGAGTGAAGCTCAACATACTTCCTCTTTCTTCCCGCTCTTTTGATGATCTTTCATATTCCATGTAAAGCTCTTTATAAGAGTTGTTTTTACTGGTGTTTGTAAGTGGTTTTTAGATTAGTTGAAGAGCTATCGTATGTATTCAAACAGAGATCATATTAATAAAGTATTCCCCTGCTGAAGTGTGGATGTAGGCTTATTTGTTAAACCACAATAAATTCGGAGTTGTTTTCTGATTGTGTATTCTGATTTCATTTGCTATGTTTTCTTTCTTCTATTTTTCAATCTCACAATTGCTATTGGAGCAAGGTAGATTTGCTGTTGGCGTTTTCGGTGGTTAAAATTTTGAAACCATGGAAGAGTTGAAGGTGCATAAATTCTCAAGCAAGAATTTCAGTCTATGGAAGGTACAAATGGAATCATTATTAATTAAGAAAGATCTTGCACTTGCTTTAGAGGGGAAAACGAAGAAACCAGGAACGATGTCAACCGAAGATTGGGAGACCTTGAACAAGAAGGCAAGGGCATCAATCTTCCTTTCACTGTCCGACAATGTTTTGTTTAATGTCACAACCTCAACAACAACGAAGGCGGTATGAGACAAGTTAACAACCACATATGCAATGGCCTCAACTACAAATAATGTTTTCATCATAAAGAAGTATAAACTCAAGACGGGGGAAGGTGGAACCATGCCAAACCACCTTAATGAATTTAATACCTTGATCAACCAACCAAATTTGGTTGGCATAAAACAAGACTATGAGAACCAAGCTATTCTCTTATTATGCTCTCTACCAAGTAGTTGGGATGGGGTTGTAACCACAATTAGCACTACGACATCAAACTCGAAAAAAGTTAGCTTTTGATGAAGTTTCATCTAGTCTTCTCAGCGAGGACATGCGAAGGAAAAATGACGAGCCTTCAACTGGCGAGGCCTTAACGGTAGTAAGTATTGAAAATAGAGGAAGAAGCCATGAGAGAGGCAGAAATTTCAACAATAAAAGAAGGCCCAAATCTGCTAGAAGATCAAGTTCTAGAGGCAGAAATGGGGATTGTTGGTTTTGTGGCAAACCGGGTCACACAAAGAAGAATTGTTGCTCTTACAAAAAGGCACAAGATAAAGTTAGGGACAACGAAGCTAATATCACTTGCAACAAAGATGATGGTATTTTAATACTTTCAACAAGCGACACCACTTCAACTTCATGGGTGCTTGATTCTGATGCTTCGTTTCATGCCTCTTCTTGTACAAAGGCTTTTACAAATTACCAAGAAGGTCAAATTGGAAGTGTGTTCTTGGGTGATAACAAAGCTTGTGAAATCATTGGAAAAGGTGACGTTCTCTTATTATTACAAGGTGGTGGCACATGGTTACTAAAGGATGTTTGTCATGTCCCAAAATTAAAGAGAAATCTGATTTCTGTTTCTCAACTTTACACTCAAGGCTGCCATACTTTCTTCAATCCTGACACTTGGAAAGTAACCAAGGGATCCTTGGCGATTGAAAAAGGAGATAGGATTGGTAGTTTGTATATAGTAGAACACAACGGTGAAGTAGGAGCTGCTATGTCCATTGTGGACAACAACTTGGAGTTGTGACATCCAAGGCTTGGACACATGAGTTAGAAAGGGTTTGATGTTTGGCTAAAGAGGGATCAATTATCGGGATTAAAATTTGTTGATTTACAATTTTGTGAGCATTGTCTCTATGAAAAGCAAAAGCGGGTCAGCTTCTTGAAGACCGGTAATGAAAAGAAGGGTGCACCTTTGGAGCTGGTTCATTTAGACGTCTTTGGACCAACCGAGGTAGCCTTCATTGGAGGCGCTAATTAGTTTGTTACTTTTCTTGATGATTACACTCGAAAAGTATGGATTTATATGCTATCCAAGAAATCAAAAGTATTCTCTAAATTTAATATTTTCAAATCTCTTGTTGAAAATCAGATTGGACACAAGATCAAGTGTCTAAAAATAGATAATTGAGGAGAGTTTTGCTCCTCACAATTTGACTCTTTTTGTGCAGATAATGGTATTCACAGAATTAAAATTTTCCCATTTACTTCCGAAGAGAACAGAGCAGCTAAAAGATTGAATAGAACGATCCTTGAATGAACATGTTGTATGCTCTCTAATGCTAGTTTGGGAAAAGAATTTTGGGCTGAGGCATGTAATACAATAATTTATTTGATCAACCGAAGTCCTTCATTACGATTGGATTTTGGTATTCTGGAAGAAGAATGGCTCAGAAAGAGGATCTCTTACTCACACATTCGGGTATTTGGATGTGAAGTCTATGTTCATGTCCCAAAAGAAAATAGGACAAAGTTGGATTTCAAATCTCAGAAAGGCATCTTCATGGGTTATGGACAAGATCAATATGGATTTCGAATATGGGATCCGGTGGCCAAGAAGATTATATGAAGAAAAGATGTAGTCTTAAATGAGAAGACATTTCCGGTGTTACAAAATCAGAATGGAAAACTATAAAGGAGTATGTCCCAATTTCAATTTTTGAAAACAACACTACACAAAATATGTTTGCACAAAGTAAAACCAGATGCATGGGAAGTATGTACAACTCAATTTCGGTTCCCTCTACGAAATGTTTTCAAAACACCTCTGTTTTTCCCTAATTTATGACAGAGACTTATTATGACATTCATAAGACTGAGCAAAGTATCGAACATACTTCTTTGGCAATGTAGCCAAGACAAAACATGTTCACGACTTGGGTGGTGGACAAGCATCGTCATCATATAACTTGGACAGATGGTTGACAGGAGGTTCTGCTATTTATGAAAGGGATGAAAATGATCCCATATCTTTCTCACTAGCTGCGGTAAATACCGATTTTTTTAAAAAAAAAAAATCCTAAAAGAGGGGTAAAATTTTATTGAAAGCCAAAAAGAAAAATACAACAAAGAGCTCTAAAGAGCCATATCTTGAACAAGTTGATCCAGCTTATGAGATAAATCAGGGGAAAGGAGCCTCTGGTCAACAATATTCCAGCCTTGCCCCTTCTCAGAAGCCCATTTAGCTAGGTAGTCAATAACACCATTCCACTCACGGGGGATATACGTAAAAGTGACAGAGTCAAGAGACCTGCATAACTGAAGAATTTTCTTAATAAACAAAGTCAACTGCCAACAGACATCAGAAAGTTCTTGTCGATTAAGTAAATTCACAATAATTTGCGAATCGGCTTCACTGATAATCCTATGTCATCCACACAAACAACAATGCTCCATAACCACCAGGATGGCGAGGGCCTCCATGAGATTGTTGGTGTGAAGACCTTTGTGAATAGAAAAAAGAAACTAGACATCCCCAAAATATTGCGTTCCACTCCCCAATGCCAATAGGACCAAGATTCCCCCAAGAGGAGCCATCAGTGTACGGTAAATACCAACTTAATGCGGAAACATCACACTAGTTTTTCTTCACCACTCGTGACTAGGAATGAATATTTTATGTCTTTTCTGCGTGATGATCATCTCATGTGAGTCTCCCAAGATGCTTCTACTCTACCTAATGGTGGTCTTATTCAACCTATTCTTACTCATCCCTCTACGATAGTAGATACTCTACTAGGCCCGTCAATTGATGGTATGATAGATGGCTGTCTTTCATCCCATACCAGTCAGAATAACTTGTCTTCCATTGAATGCAAGACCAATGAAGAGTTGAGGGTGAATGCTAGTGTTTATTCGCACACAACCATTCCACTCGATGTTGCGAATTTGACCAATGACCTGGATGTCCCACAACAAATTCTATTCTAGACCAATGATTCCTTGATAAAATATGGACAGTGTAGTACGTTTGAAAATGAAAGAGGGCAAATGATTGGAACTCGACCACTGTCTTCCTCTCTGGAGCATGCTCATGATATTGGTGTGCAGAGACAAAATAATATTTTTGGTAACATTAAGAGAAACATTGTTGTTTACAGTGACAATATTGATCTACAATCAAAATAGAGCATTGCTTCAGGACATAATCACGATTTGAGGAGGTCTACAAGGCAGAGAAAACCCCCATCTAAATTCTTTGATTATGATCTTTTGTTTGCAAAAGAAGCAGAGCCTATGCTGTTAGTTTTTGACCAAAGAGAGCCAACAACCTTTAAAGCTGCTATGAAGGATGTCAACTCTGATCATTGACAGGCTGCAATGTGGAAAGAGATAGATTCTTTAATAAAAAACTAAACATGGTATTTTGTATCTCTTTCGCCTAACAGGAAAGAATTAAGCAAAAAATGGGTTTACAAATTGAAGGAAGAATACAGAGGTAGACATCGATTTCGTGCCAGACTAGTTGTCAAAGGGTATGCATGACAACAAGGTATCAATTTTGATGAAATTGTTTCTCCAGTGGTAAAGTTGACTACCATCTAGGCAGTTTTGGGTTTAGTGGTAGGTTGGGACCTTGAACTTGAAAAATTGGATGCTAAGACAACCTTCTTACATGAAGATGTTGATGAAGAATTATATATGTATAAGCTTGAAGGATTTATCAAAAAGGGGCAGGCACATCTCTATTGTATATTGAAGTGAAGCTTATATGGGCTTAAGCAAGCCCCAAGATAATGGTATCTAAAATTTGATCAGTTTATGCTTGAGCATAAGTTTGCTCACTCGGAAGCTGATCCATGTGTGTATTTAAAACGGTTGCCTAATGGTGGATTTTTTATACTTTTACTTTATGTAGATGACATGTTAGTTACCGACACTAGCATGAAGCTTTTTTGTGAGCTTAAGAAGTAGTTAGGTAGCAAATTTTCTATAAAAGATTTGGGAGCAGTGAAAAGGATTCTTGGCATGACTATTATTCGGGATAGAAATAAGAAGAAAATTTGGCTATCTCAAAAATAATACATTGAGAAGGTATTGGAAAGATTTGGCATGTTAGAAGCTAAGTCCGAAGAATTCCCTTAGCTTCTTATTTTTAGTTGTCAGCTGAAATGTGTTTTAAAACACAAGAGGATCAAGCCTTCATGAAAGACATCCCTTATACATTTTCAGTTGGGACTATTATGTATGCCATGATTTCTACTCGTCCATACATTGCTCATGCAGTGGGAGTATTTACCAAATATATGAGTAATCCTAGTAAACCTCATTGGGAGGTTGTTAAATGGATCCTCAAGTAATTAAAAGGTACCTTTGATTTTAATTTGTGTTTTGGAAAGGATAAGGCATGATTGCAAGGATTTTTGGATTCTGATCTTGGTGGAGACTTAGATAAATGAAGATCCACCTTTGGTTATGTTTTTACATTTGCTAGCGCAACGATTAGTTGGGGCTCTAAATTGCAACATTTAGTTGCTCAATCATCTGCAGAGGCTGAGTACATGGCTCTTTCCAAAGGAGCCAAGGAGATGACCTATGGATGCAATTGTTGTTGAAATAATTAGGCTTGAAGTAATCTGATTTTTCTATGTTTTGTGCCAACAGTAGTGCCATTTTCATGACTAACCATCATACTTCACAGCGACGCTCCAAACACATTGAGATACGTTATGATTATATTCAACATATTGTTGAAGTGGAAAGCTTCATGTGGATAATATTGACACCAAGGTAAACCCAGCTGATGCTCTCACAAAGGTTGTTACATAGGAGAATTTTGAGTTTTTCCGAGCTTCTCTTGTGATTAGGATGGAATTGGGAAATACTGAAATCTAATTTTTTAGTATTTTCTGTCTCAGTAAACTACATTTTTGAAGGTCTTCAGGGCATATTTGGGACGATCTCCTTTGGAGAAGGGTAACCTCGATTTCACTTCTGAGATTTGGGTCTACAGTTTTTTATTATCTTTCCAACGAAGTAAATGGTTCACAAATCGGACCTAGGACTAGAAAGGTATGTTTTCTCCAAGTAGGCCTAAATTTTAATATAGTTTTTTGAAATTTTTGATAGTTTTAATAAGTTTATTTGTAATAAACATTATGATGACTCTTCATTTTGTTTCCAAGAGATTCTAGTGACTCTTGGGATCCTTCACGTTTGTATAAACTCCAATTTTGAATAGAATGGATCACTTTTTGGCTTGCAATTCTTTTGTTAGTCTTCTTGTTTTTATATTGAAATTGACAATACCGCTGGTATCACACCAGGTATTGTAATCTAATTCATAATTCATATCATCTTGGCATTTCCAGAATGTAATAGTGGAATCACAGTGGGGGAATTTCTTTGTTGCAGCAGTCGTTGGTCTTCAAGTGGGATATTTTTGGTGAGTGAAGCCCAATGAACTTCCTCTTTCTTCCTGCTCTTTTGATGACCTTTTATATTCCTTTTAAAGCTCTTTATAAGAGTTATTTTTACTGTTCTGATTAAGTAAAAGCAGGTTTTACAAGGACTCAAAACCTTTAGAAAAAAAGAGTTCGACAGGTTTTACAAGGACCTGAAACCTAGAGTATAAAGAGAGATATACAATAAAAGCAATAACAACTATGCCATAGCACCAGAGAAGAAAGGAACAAAAAAGCAACAACCCGAACAAAAAAGTCCCAAAGATGCAGCATAAAACAACAGGGACAGCAAAAAGAACCCAACCGGGACAGTAGAAGAAACAACTACATTTCCTTCACCAATTCCTCAGCTTTGAGGACCATAATCTGCATATTGTTGACCGAGGTCTTGAGCTCCTCCATTTATTTATCCTCCTTAGGAATCTTTTTCTTGGAACTAGCTCTAGTGCGCGATCCCGGGCCCATAGTCTCCACAATCCTACTATCCTTATCCTTGTTAACCCTGTCCAATTTATCCATTAAAATTTGCGCATGACCACAATACGCTTTGAGGCTGATAAGGCATTGTTCCCCTATTTTTTTAACCGAAGCCTCTAGTCATTTTACTTTATTCTTCAGAATCTTAAGTTGTTCCACACTGTTATCCTTTTCCACTCTGTCGTTAATGTCTTTAATTTGTCTCTCCATAGTACCCACCTTATTAGCATACTCATCCTGAGCTTCAGAGTTACCAACAGCTTCTTTCATTTCCTTCAAACAATCAGCCACAAGTTTTTCCCCAATCCCCATTCTGTTGAGAATATTAATATCCGCCTATATTTTATCAACTTGGTTTTTCAGAATAATCTGGTCATTAAACATGTTATTAACCAGCCTAGAGAAACCCTTGATAATACC
>MU225929.1:3896032-3910497 GCA_018584345.1 Thuja plicata
TTTATAAGGTATTCATTAACACACTGGTTATAAGGTAACCATCTAGTTGTTTGCAAGTTTCTCTCAAGGAGAGGATTAAATTTTGTAAATGATTTCAGGAAGCATACTATTTAGTTAAGGATTTGATACAGTGGTTTGGAGGTAACAAGGTAGTTTGTAAGGCAGACTATCCTAATTGTTTGAGCTGTAAGGCAGTTCAGTGTATTTTGTTTATGTCATTTCTTTGCTTATTATTGACTCTGCAGCCCAAAGGATAGGCACTGATTCAGGAACCTATTTGAATATCTATCTATGTCACATGTGTTCTAAGTTTTCAATTACCAAATCAATTTAAATACTCTGTTACCAAGAACACATAAGCATAACTTATAAAGGACCTCTGTCAGCAGGACACTGTGCATGTTATTGATTCCTTGAAGAGAGAATCACTTAGGTTATCCCTCCTATCAAGAAAAGGAAGAAGGATTGAAATCCTTGTCTCACTAGTTTTCTGTCATATTTAAGATTATGATTTGTATAGTTAAATCCTGTACATGATTATGCTTGATCATTTACAAGGTATTTTATGAGTTTGTTCAATAGAGAATACATGACAAATCAGTGTCCACATCAACAGATACTGTGTTAACAGCCATCATTAAAGGTAAAACCTGCCTGAGTAGTTGTGGAACTCAAAAACGAGGAAGGACCTTATCCAGTCCTTAGCAATTAGGTTTTTCTTGTCTCTGAATCAGGAGTAAAGGTTCAAGATTCAAATAGACATTTCAAGCATTGTGATTCATACAAGAAAAATCCCTAACAGAATGAGAAATTGCAGAAAAAACCAACAATAATCAAAGGGCTATAGTTCAAACCAATAATAAGGAAGAACATATTAGGAGGAATTATAGTCTTGATAGATCTCAAGATCAATTAAAGGAAGTTTTTATAGTTAGTCCGGAAGACCTATCCTGATTGCTTATGGATACGAAGGTCCTATAAAGAGAGGTAAATTTGTAGTTAACAGTCATAAATCCATATATTGCACTAGACAACAATATCAACCAAGAAAATATAAATCCCAAAATATAAAATTCATTGAGCCTCGAGAAGGAGAAAACATAGGAAAGACAATTGGTTCTCTCAAGCCCCTCATAGAATCAAACAAAAAAGAGAAAATCATATCAAAATGGATTAGATTTTGATCCACTAAATGTATCAATGACAATCTCTATGACAAAGAAACAAAAAATGATCAAAATAAATATAGGGCCATATAAATCACAGAATAAGAAACCCCTCTCCCAATTAAATTAGAGGTAGTATGTGATTTCCTAGGGTTGTCTCAATCACAAGAAGTGGAGGATGAGGAAACACTAAAATAATAACAACTTCCAATCTATAAAATATTGGAATTGGATGAATCAAGAGTGGCAGAATGAGATCTACTATTTGGAGAAACAAAAAGTCATGAGAAAGAGGAAGGGGTAAAGGGAGATGGGAACCTTAGTATATGTTAGGATTAAATAAATATAGACTAAATTTTGGGAAATATTCAATAAAGGAAGGGGAAAAAAGTCCCTAAAAGAACTTAGATCTTTGGATGGGGTAGTAGAAGACCAGGACAAGATTACCATCTTGCATAATTCAAGGGAGGGTAAGACCCTTCCCCAGGATCCATGATGCTCCTAACAAGGAATGTTAGAGGATTAAACATCCCTAACAAATAATGCTTGGTCAAGCATAGTATCTCTTTAACAAAATTGGAAATAATACTATTGAAAGAGATAAAATTGACCAAAGAATAAATGATGAATTTCAAAAAAAGATTAAGAAATTGGGAAGTAGAAGTATTTCAAGAAGATGGTGCCTCAGGGGGAATAACTATCCTTTGGAATTCGAGAAGAGTGTCCTTTGAAATATAAGTTGAAGGGAATTATTGGCTAGGAGGGGTTTTGAAAAGTGTTAGCAATAATTTGATCCTTGTATTGATAAATGTTTATGAACCTATAGCCAAAAACAATAAGGAGTTGGGAGAATTGGATAATTTCATGACCCATATCCCATTCCCAGATACAATCATAGGGGGGATTTAAATTCCATCATCCATATGCTAGAAAAGGGGGTGGAATTCAAAGGGATACTCAAGCCCAGATTAATTTTGGAGATTGGGTAAATAGGAATAATCTCCTAGAAGTGGAAACAAAGAATGAAGTATATATCTGTAACAATAGAAGATTGGGTTTTAGTTACATACATGAGAAAATAGATAGGTTTATCTTTAGGGGTATCTATAAACCTTCCCCTTTGGGTTTAAATCCTCCATTCTAGTATGTCTGACATTTGATCATTTCCCTATTCAATTGGTAATAATAGGGGATAAGAAACCTGAAAACTATCCATTCGAGTTCAAAAATTTATGGATGAAGGATAAAGTTTTTTTTGAGATCATTGAAACATGGTGGAGGGAGACACAATTTTAAGGCTCAAAGATGTTTTGGTTCATATTCAAGTTAAAATCAATCAACCGGAAACTACTAAAATATAATAGGTAACACTTAAAAAATACATTCTCAACTAAACAAAAAATTGAAGAAGCAATTAAAAGTATGATTGAAGAGGTAATTCAATATGGTATGGATCAGGACAAATTCGTAAGATAATTTTTTTAAAAACAAATATGAAGATATGCTGGCAAAAGAGTAATTATTTTGGAGACAAAAATCAAGAGAAATGTTGCTTGCTGAAGGAGATAACAACTCAAAAATATTTCATAACAATACAATGTAAAGAAAGAACTAGGCTAACAAGTGGTGATGAAATCATCATGGAAGATCTAGAAGTAATTTCTAGGAAATCAATCTCCTTTTCCACTAATATGCTAAAAAATTGTGAAGGATCATACTAAAAGCTCAACAACCCTTGTTAGATAATATACCTAAATTAGTATTGAAAGCACATAATAAAATGTTAGCAATTTTTTTTTGACAAAGGAAATTGAGATAACTTTGAAGCAGTTGCATCCAGATAAGGCCCCGAGGCTGGATGGTTTCTTGTTTTTTTTTTTTTTTTTTTTTTTCAGAAATGATGGAATTTTCTAGGGTAAGAATAGTTAGAGGCTCCTGAGGCTATAATAAATTTATGAAGGTTTTTGAGAGAGATAAATAACACCTTTATCACTCTCATTCCAAAGAAGGAGAGCACTATGAGCCTAGATGAATTCAAACCTATCTCTCTCTGTAACACCATCTACAAAATTATCATGAACACCTTGGTTAATAGAATGAAAGAGATACTACCATTCATTATCTCAAAGGAGAAAACTAGATTTGTGCCAGGGAGATCTATCTTGGATGGTGTGATAATAGCATACAAAGATATTTACTCCATACAAAATAAAAAACAACCAGACATGTTAATCAAACTTGACATCAGGAAAGCACATAACAAAGTTAACTGGAGATTTATTTACAAATGATTAGAAGCCTTTGGATTTTGTAGAAAATTGATGAATTTTGTTTATTTTATGCATCTCTAGCCCAAGATTTTTGTTCTTAGTAAATGGTTCCCCAAAGGGATTTTTTGAGACATCCAAAGGATTGAGAAAAGGGGACCCAACGTTCCCTTTTTTCTTCATCATATAGTGGAGGCCCTTGGAAGATCTGTAAAAAAGGCTCAAGAGATAGATAAAATAAAATGAATAAAGGTCACCAACTCAAGTCAAGCCATATCCCATCAACATTTTGCATATGATACTATGCATTTCAGGGCAAGGGATAAAAGGGAAGCAGCGTAATTTAGGAAAATTTTGAAATAATATTTGATGAATTTAGTGCAGTTGATTAACCCAGAGAAATATGAGGTCTTATTTTACATCAAACCAAATGTGGAGAGGGACATTTTAAATACATTGGGCTTTAGATTAGGCAAACTATACTGTACTCATTTGGGACTCTCATTGGACAAAGGGATCAAATAAACCAAAGTACGAGATCCAATTGGAGAAAAGATGGATACAAATGTCATCCTAAAAAAGTAAATGGTTATGATGGGCTAGCAGAATAGTAATTCTTAAGGCTGTCACTAGTACATTTGAGGCCTAATTCTGATGGCTATCTGTCAGATATTCAATTCCTATCTGTTGGTTATTCAACAAATGATGTCGTTAGAGTTATTTCGTCAAAATTTTCTACAGAAATAGTAACCATCACCATTGCGATGACTCTTACCATCGGAAATGACCACTAAAATTATTTTTTCTATTAAAAATTACCGACGGTATACCTACCAGAAGTATATAATTCCCGATGGTTATCCACTTGAATTCTGATGATAAGCCTGTTGGTAGTAATTCATTAGCGTCAGACATTGGCGTTGAAACTTTAGAGTCACTGACGGTTGTCCACTGAAAATTTTGACATTTTTTCTATCGGCAATATGGTATCTCCATCGAAACAATAGAATTTATGTTAGATAACAAATATTTCTTTCGACAATATTACCATCGGCTTTATAACATCACCATCGAAATGAGGCGTCAGAATATTAGAATGTCCGACAGTTATCTGTCATTATTTTTGATGGTTCTTCTATCAGTAGTATAGCATTCCTGTCGCATGTTGGTGTCAAACATTAGAATGTCACACGTATAAGCATCGTTATTTATGATGGTAATTCCGTTGGTATTATAGCATTCCCATCGAAAAGTGGCATTGAAAGAAGACTGTTGGTGTCAAAATTATGAAAGGCATGCTAAAGTATTCTGAAAAGGGTATCAACAACCATAGAGAGTTTGTCTAGTGCTTTGGAAAGTGGGAAAGCCATTACGTCTAGTAGATAGTTTGGAGAATTTGGGTGTTTCTTGTGAGCCCAAAACTTGTTGAGACCACTTTAACCCACTTTGTATAGACCTAAGACATCCACCTTGGTCTTTAGGAAAGTGTTTGAGGATTTTGTAAAACATTTGCTACATGGAGAGTTTGGGGTACCTTGTATTTCTCTTATAAGTCTAACCTAAAATGATTTGATTCCCACCACAATTACCACTCTGCATCACTTAGTGTCTCAATCTTCTATTCACTCCACAATTTTAGTACACATTGAGAGGGGTAATGATCCTGTGCAAACGCCGCCTCATTCCAGGTCAACCCCACTTGTATTGCCAACTTCAATGCTTAAAACATGCAGCATGCAAACATCCTCTACTGCACATCATATTGGTAGTTCCCTCTTTTTATCTCTATTTTGTTATGTGTTTGTCTCCCTTGAAGTGTTATTTCTTGCAGGCATTTCATAGTGATTATCATTTTTTGTAGCAAAAGATGCACATGAGGATGCGCCCGATCCAACTACTGGTGCTAACAAACCATCATTTCCTAGATCTTCGCATATTGATAGTATGGTAACATTGTAGGCCACATTGATGGTGAGCAACAAAGAATTGACTCCCTTAAAGATACATAAGGTTCTAGGTACTTATTCGTTGTTGGAATATTCTGTATGTTTAAGGAAAATCAATTCTTCGTCGCTCAGCACCAATGTGGCCTGCAACATTACTGTACTAGAAATATAGGAAGATCTAGGTAATGATGGTATGTTATCACCAGTAGTTCCCTCTGGCGCATCCTCATGTGCATATTTTGCTACATAAAATGATAACACTATGAAATGCCCACAAGAAAGAACACTTCAAGGGAGACAAACACATAAAAAAAAAGAGAGAAAAAGAGAGATCTACCAATATGATGTGTAGTAGAGGATGTTTGCATGTTGCATATTTTCAACATTGAAGTTGGCAATACAGGTGGGGTTGACCTGGAATGAGGTGGTGTTTGCATAGGATCATTAATCGACTCATTGTGTAATGAAATTGTGGAGTGAAGAGAAGATTGAGACACTAAGTGATGCAGAGTGGTAAATGTAGTGGGAATCAAATTATTCTAGGTTACACTTATAAGAGAAAATACAAGGTACCTTGAACTCTCCAAATAGAAAATGTTTCACAAACTCCTCAAACACCTTCCCAATGACCAAGGTGGATGTATTAGGTCTATAAAAGGTGGTTTAAATAGGTTTCAACAAGTTTTGGGCTCACAAGAAACACCCAACACCCAAATTTCCAAAATGTCTACTACACCTAATGACTTTCTTACAAATTTTCCAAAGCACCAGACAAACTCTCTATGGTTTCTGATACCCTTTTTAGCATAATTTAACATGACATGAAGAATTATTGACATGACCTTAAGAATAATACATTAATTACCTCTGCAATGGATCAATCAGTAGAACCTTGTGCACTCAAATCTCATATCCAAGTATAGAAGGTTCCAGGTACTTATTCATCGCTGGAATATTTTGTATCTTTAAGGTGAACCAATTATTCATCGCTCACCATCAATTCTTCATCTTCTCTTTCTATGTATCAATCAATAAACATTGGCGGCTGCATTCAACATCATACTATATCATTATTGATATTGAGATTTGTTAAAGATAAATTCTGAAGTTACCCTGCAATCAAGAGAGAAGAACATTATCACTAATTGCATAAGTCTTCTATAAATTTAATTACTTTCACATGGTATCATAGACAGGTAAATGTAACATACCAAAATAAACACTAACAAGTAAATGTAATAGAAGCATCAAACCACCTATAACAACCAAAACTAGCCTTTGCGATGAAGGCCCTCAGATTGACCTAGTTGTGCCTATGTAAGTACACCATGAAATGAGAGATTCAATGCATAAAAATGAAATCTATTCTATATGATTGCAATGCATACAAGGAAATTAGTCTAAATGATAACAATGCAAGATTAATCTATGAAAGGAAATATGAATTTAATCTAGTATGAATCTAATCTACATGAATAGCCATGGATGCAAGAAGAAGAAGACAAGAAGAGAGAAGTTGCAATATCCAATCCAAAGTGCTCAAAATCTCCTCCAAAATTGCTCTCCAAACCTGTAGCATAACAATAGCATAAAAACTCTATATCTCTGATTTGATTCCTTCTGATTTCTAAAATGAGAAGGAGAGGGCTCCTTATAAAGGAAAGTGTGGAGAGAAAATGCATCCATAAGAGCAATGTGGGATAAATCCCTAAAAATGCAAGTAAGAGGAAAAATCCCACCACTTAGGAATATGTGTGGAGAAAAAGGAGTTTTATTTATTTATTTATTTGATTTATTTCTTTTTTCATCAAAAAGAGAGCTTTAAGTGGGGATTTTATTTAATTAAAGAAGGATTTTCTTTCAATTAAATAAGATTATTTTATTTAATTAAAATAGAGATTTTTAATTAAATAAGATAATATTATTTAATTAAAAGAGAGATTTTAATTAAATAAGATAAGATCGTTTAATTAAAATATTTATTTTAATTAAATAAGATTATTTCATTTAATAAAAATGGATGTTTTCTTTTAATTAAATAAGATTATTGATGAAATGATCAATCCTTAGGAAATATTGAAATAATTGAATTAATTACAATTTGATAAAGGAAATTGATTTGAATTGAAAATGTTCCAAAGCATTGATTCAGGAATTTGATAAATTGATAAAATGATAAATGGGGCCCATAGTCCAGACGACCATTTTAGGGTGCATATAGCTATTAGGATTTAAATTTGAATTTTACAAATTTTTGTCTTTTTGACCTTAGACATATCCTATTGAACCAAAAGGATTGTGTTTTTCTTGTATACATAAGTTTGATCCTAAAATTACCATTGCCCTTCTATTATTGCAAATTTTCACCTATGACCCCTATTAGGCCAACTAGGGCTTATTAACTCACTAATTCTACCTATTACATATATGAGCCATTATGCCTTTCTTACATATTTTCTTGGTCTATGTAGACCTTATTTACATTCAAATCCTTTTAAAACAAAAATCCTTCTTATTTGATCTCATGTGAGACTTTGGGACAATAAGGTTCTCCTGCACCATACTCCCCCTAGAAAAGAGCTCATGCCCCTTGAGTAACCTACTCCATAGGGACTTGGAATAATTTGTACACCTGCACAAAATGGAGAAAAACCATAATACAAAGGAATATAAGACCAAAAAGGAAAATCCATTTCCATGGTACCCAATGGGTACCAAGATCTCGCTAGTGGTGCTTGCAAGTGAACCACTCTCCTCTTGATGCCTCCTAGTTTGTTGCTACTGCACTTGACCATGTTCTCTTCCCTGTAATAGTGGACACATCACTATCCCAATCATTATTCTTGCACCATCATTGGGTTTCACCTTCTTTTTCTCTGGCTTATCATCAAACTTCTTGTCATTAAGAGGGACTTCAACCCTTTTACCTTGCTGAAGTGTTTTCTTACCAAACATAACAATCTTACCTTTACCCTTAACATCATCATTCGTAGGCCATAAGGTATACTTAACCCCATTCTTTTCAAGAGTATATGTGTTTCTTCTACCATCATAACTAATTTTGTTGTCATATTTCCAAGGCCTACCAAGTAGAATATGGCTGCATTCCATGGGTAAAATATCACATAAAACACTCTCCTTATATTCACCAATCTAAAAATATACTCTTGCTTGTTCTTTTACCAACAAAGTAATATCATCATTGACCCAAGAAAATATATATGGATTCTTATGAGGCATTCGTTCCAATTGCAATTTGAAAGAAAGATGACCATATTAATTGTAGTTATAACATCTCCCTAGAAACTGATTAGAACCCCTACTAAATCTGTCTCTATTTCTACCAAAACCACCTCTAGAATCATAAAATGATTGCTCTTTACCTTTGTTGATATCACTAGTGTTCCAATGTACCTTCCTTGTGTTGGAAAGATACAATGTAAATAATTGTTGTTTTGTCATTAATCTCAAACCTTAACTGGTGAGACTATTGCTATCTGTTTGAGTACCATATCTATTGATTGTTGAAGAAGATTTGAAGGCAAGGATAACAAGAAGACTGAGTGAAATGGTTGAGTTATGAGAAATTACAAGGGTACTTGATCAGCTGGCACATTGGAAAATTAATTTGCTTTTTATCCATAACACTAAGTCAAGATGTTAGTTTACTGGGAACAGTATATGCCGAGTAAAGTTTGTGTCGACCGAGCACCAGTGTATGTCGAGCATAATTTTATTAGTATCAACTGAGTGCCAGTAAATTGCCGAGGACAATGATGACCGAGTGGAAGAACACAGTGTTGGCCGAGCAACAATATTTTGGTAATTGTTGAGATTAGAGATCTCTGGCTGACATGATTGAATTTATTGGGATATGTAAAGTTAATTAAGGATAAGCACAATTGGTCCACACTATTTAAATGCACGGGTAACCGTAATTAATGCATGGATCCAAGATTTAATTAGTGATTACTTTGGAGAAGTAAATTAAATATAAATAATGGAAAGATCTGTTGGATCTGACCTAACCTAAGATCTATGTTCTTGATTAAGCAACAAAGATTTATTTTACCTAGATGAAGAGGTATAAGATAACCTCAAGGGCTTATTCAAGATGCATGCATGTGAAAAGTGTATGGAAGAGAATTGCATGGTTGATTGACTGATTGGCATGATTTAGCAAAGAAGGATGAACAGAGAAGCAAAGATTTGCGAAAGTGATTGCTTGACGAATTTCCAAGCAGATCTGAAGATTGGCATGAGAATGGAGGCCATTCAGTGAATTAGCATAAGAGATGAATTGGATCTGGATTTGCAAATTAATTTTTATGTATCAGATCACACCTGCTGATTCATTTCTAACCATTGTATCAATCAAAATCCTTTAACCAGGTTGACCTAACAGTCATTGTATAAATCCTTTGAGCAAGGTGACATTCAGGTGGAATGTTCTAAGACCTCTAACAAGGTCACTCCTAACAGGGTGATTAAATCCTTTAACCAGGTCACATTTAGCAACGTGTTTTGTAACCTTTAACAGGGTTGACTCCTAGTAGAGTTCACTTCAGAAGAGTGAAAACTTGGTAGCATGTTACTAGTTATTTTTCCCAATTTGGGTTTCCACGTTAAATACTGGTGTCAACCTATGTGAATGTTTATGTTGTGTTTTACTATTAAGTTTCTACATGCTTATTACATTTGAACAATAAACTGCATATTTATGTTGTTGACTTATGCTATTGCTGTTGAGAAGGTATGAGTTGTTTAAAGTGATATAAAGTTTTAATTGGTACATATATACCTGAGGATAACTGATTCACCCCCCCTCTCATTTATTCTAAATTCATTCTAACAATTGGTATCAGAGCTTTGGTCTCTTAAAAAAAGTTTTAAGGTACTTTGAGAAAAAGATCAAGATGATTAAAAAGGAGGTACCAAAGTTGAACAAAGATAACTTCCCTGCATGGCAGAGTTTGATGAAATTGCATCTGGCTGGTATTGGTGATGCTACTAAGTGCTATATTGAACATGATTATGTAGTCCCAAAAACACCTCTCACCGCTGAACAGTTAAGAGAAAAGCAGGAACACAATCAAGCAATACTGGAGATCACATCATCCCTGAGCTATCCTGAATTTGAAGAGATAAAGAACTGTAAAAATGCAAAGCAGATGTGGGATACCCTAGCAACCATCTATGGAGGAGACACAAATGTGCTGAGAGCCAAATATGAAAGTTTAAGAGGTAAGTTTGATGAAATGAAAATTCAAGAAGGAGAAAATATAGTTCAATATTGTGGTAGGATAAAAGAAGTTGTGAATGCTATTAGAGGAGCTAATGGAACCATTGATGATATCACCATTATGAGAAAGGTACTAAGAACTATTCTTCCTGTATACGCTATTAGAGTCTCTACAATTCAAGAATTAAGATGTACTCCTAATAAAAATTTGACTTTAGAAGGTTTGGTAGGCAGGCTTATTGCATTTGAGATGTCAAATTTTGATAACTACACTCCACAAGCTATTGATTCCGCATTCAAATCCCAGTTGGTCCTTAAAAAATCAAAGCAAGGAAAGAAATGTGTAAAAAGTGACAACGACACTACAGACGATGATCTAGAAGAACTTGAGGCACTTATGGAAAGAAGACTATCTAGAGGAAAAGGAAAATTCAAAGGTAAACTTCCTATCATTTATTTTTCATGTAACAAAGTTGGTCATATTGCTGCTAGATGTCCTGATAAGAATGACAAAGATGAAAGAAGGGACATCAAGTACAAAGACATAAAGGATGACTGAGACTTTAGAAAGTATAAGGATTACAAAGACAAAGGTAAGAAATCTTACTATATAGTCGAAGAAGCTTCTGACAGTGGAAATGATAATTCTGATGAAAATGATATAGAAGTTGTGTATGTTGCTATGAAAGATGATTTTGATGATGATGAGAAAATTGCACTAATTTCTTATATGAGTAAAGGTGACCATTGGATTATTGATAGTGGTTGTTCATATCACATGACTGGTGAAAATGATAAATTTGAAACCTTAGATCAGTGCAATGGCAGTTATGTTAAATTTGGTAATGATGCACCATGTCTTGTTAAAGGGAAAGGATCAATTAAATTGACTAACAAGATCAGATGTGACAATGTATATTGGGTTGATGATCTTAACTGTAATTTATTGAGTATTGCACAACTGAATACTTCTAGTTACAAAGTTGAATTCCATCACAAGAAGGCAAAGATCTATGATGCCACTGGAGAACTAGTTGGAAGTGGAGAGAAAACAAAAGGTAACTTGTTCTATCTGGACTTAGCTGATGAGACATGCTTGTTTGCACAATATAATGATGTTTGGTTATGGCATAAAAGGTTGTGTCATGTAAAATTTGATAACCTGGTAAGCATAAGAAAATTGAAAAAGGTTAGAGGTCTGCCTAAGTTAAAGAAACCTGAAAATGCAATGTGTAAGCAATGTCAATTGGGAAAACTGACTAAATCTAGTTTCAACAGCAAGATTCATACTTCTGAGGATATTCTAGAATTGGTTCATACTGACCTTTGTGGTCCCATTGGTGAGAAAAGTTACTTTGGAGATAGATATTTTATTCTATTTGTTGATGATTACTCTAGAATGATGACTGATATGTTTCTTAAGGAAAAATATGATGCATTCTAGTTATTTAAGTGGTACTTGGAAAAAGTTGAAAAGGAGACAGACAAAAGTCTGAAATGTTTGAGATCTAACTGAGGAGGTGAATTTGTTTCTAATGAGTTTAACATGTTCTGCAATGATCGAGGTATAAAAAGATAGATGTTTGCACCTAGGACACCACCACAGAATGGTACTACTGAAAGAAGAAATAGATCTATCATGGACTGTGCCAGAACACTAATGATGGAGAAGAATGTTGCACATAAATATTGGAGAGAAGCTGTAAGTATAGTAGTCTATACCCTAAACATAGTACAAGTCAAGAAAGGTACTAATGCTACATCTTATGAGCTATGGTATGGATATGCACCTAATGTAAGATATTTCAAAGTTTTTGGAAGAATTTTTTTTTATACTGAAGGATACACTATTACATTATACCCTAAAAATCGACCAACATTTCCTACAAACCATTAAAATGCTTTTGCTTTGTCAGTTTATTGAAGGAAAATTTTGATTTTTTTTAATCAATGCCCATGTTCGTTGGAATTCCAACGAACCCGGGGATATAACTAAAAAAAAGAGGGTGATCGCTTTCATTCTTAATTTCATTTTGTTTTAATTGCGCGTTGCAGAGTGGAGGCTGAAAGGACTAGGGAATCATTGTGCAGAGGGGAGGACGGAAGGATTTTATTGCACGAAGAGGCCTCAGATATTTTGGAACCTCAAGTGTTGGATGGTCTTTAATCCAGTGTACAACATCTGATTCTTATTGGACGACCCTTATCATTACAAGTTATCACCCAGTGGCATGTCACGAGCTGGAGCAGTGGTATGCATGCACACTCATATATGTATATTAAAATACACATCTTTGGGTTTAGTAATAGTAATTTATGGACATCCATCAACACGCACAGGTATAGAGGGTTTCTAAACCAACGAAATGACTAGGTAGCGAGATGCACAGACCATGGATTTTTTGAATAATATCTAGAAACTTCTATATGACCAATGCAATTTGTAGGTGAAATCACTACATCAAAACAATGGATGCCATGGTAGTGATAAATACAAAACGTGGAAGCTTAGGCCCAACATGTTAACTTTCTAACTCATGAAATGTTCTGTTTGACACAAACCCTCAATAAAATATGGTCTCGAGCATTGCCATGATTTCAGCATGTGTTCAAAATGGATGATTTGAAATGTCTTTGGAGGCTTTCAAACAAATTGCAATCTCCAAACTAAAAACCAAAAACCACAGATTTTACAATAGAATCTCATCAATGAGGGAGTTGCCCTAATTTATGGTAAAATAAATGATAGAGAAAGTCAATAAAATTATCACAAGATTAGCAATGTAGGTAGGGAAGCATGATTGACAAATGCATGATTGTCGATTTCATATAGAGATCACAGTTGAGCTTCAATGGTGTTTGATATATTTTATTTAGTTTCAAGATCTACCATGTGTTAGAGATAATTCATTAGGGTTTATTGAGGAAGTTTGGTAGAGTTCATTGCACATTGGTGGGTTTGATTATTGTTGGGTGTACATTCTATGGCTAGTCATACATCTTCAAAGGGGTTGTACATTGCTTGAGAACATGGGTGGAATTTCTTGGAGGGTCTGATTTGAGTTTGCAGAAGTTTTTGACTAGATTTTTGGAACATTTAATCCCTTCTTCTCTCCATTCTTTTGGTCATCCAATTTGGATTTATTTGGTGTAGGTTTCTAGGGTTTGGAAACCCTCATCTATTGGTTTTGTTGTTGCTTGTCCATTATTTACCATTATGAATAACTAGGTATGTGAGTTTAATGTTTATAATTTGTTTTCACCATCGAAGTATCTTCAATTTAGATTATTTATTGTATTGCAACACTTATTTCATATTACAAGTAATTTTCTAATAAGTGATGGTGACAAAAATCCACACATTTAGATAGTTGCATACTCATATTCTCATGCATATTATTGTACTAGTTAAGTAGCGATGGTGACAAACCTTTGCATATCTAGATAGTTGTAATCTCATGTTAATTTCGTATTATTATACCAATTGAGTTGCCGCAAATAACCCCCACTCATTTAATCAGTCTATCCATGAGAGCATTTTCATATGCGGGTTTATTGTACATGCATGTAATCTTAAGCTAACATCTAGCATTAGTTATATCTTGTTTCAGTTATTTCAAAAGCAAAAATTTAGGGGTATTCATTATAGTGGTATCAGAGCTAGTTTTCCAACTAGCTTATTGGGGTTTATTAGTTGCATGTGAGTTTGATACTCTGTCATTTCAGTTTGTAGAAGACCCAGGGTCACACATGTTGCTTCCTTTGGGTGTATGCTATATTTTGAGAGTATCTATATGTTTGCATGCCATTTTGGAGCCTTGAATGATATGGACATTTATTACAT
>MU225929.1:3920328-3958398 GCA_018584345.1 Thuja plicata
GCACAATCAGGTAAAGAAAATCTATGTTTTGTTCTTTTAAATTTCTTTTTTGATTTATAGTTTTTTTAATTAATGAAATACTTGTAATTCACTAATAGAAAGGGGTATAATGCATTCAAGAAAAAGGATTTGGAGGATGCTAAGTCTTTTGTACTAGAAAACACCTTTTTCTTGGTAATTTGAAGCCATCAATGGAAACTTACAATCCTAAAGAATTATTATACCATTGGTGGCTTCATAATTATTAAGTGAAAGGGAGTTCTATGATCCAGAACCCCCTTTGGTGAACATCCTTCAAGTATGACTTCGAGCATTGGATGCCCAAAGATAGGAAGAGAGAAATACAAACGAACATTGGTTGTATTTGAAGCCAGCTAATTTGACTAAATTAATTTTATATTTTTGTAATTTGTTTGTTGATATTGGGTTGTAACCATAATAAAATAGATGCATTTATCATGTAAAACTATCTCTATCTGGAAAAACCTATTATCCATGCATATTCTATGCTGTTGCACGTGCATTCTCGATTCAGAGTGGGAAAATATTATTTTGGATGCGAGGGAGAGAATCCTAACACATAAAGAACATGCACATAAAAATGACAGTTGGGAAACATAAATGTAGATATCATGGTCACAATTGTTTGGAGACACAACATAATTCAGTGGTATACCCAGACGATACAATGCAACCACTACTCCTCCAGTTCTAAGTTGGCACTGCACGATCCAAAAAACATAGATAAGGAATAAATTTAGAGAGCTGAGGAGGAGGGCCATAATGACCAAAATAATATAGGGATCTCCTAGGCATGTCTACATTTATGTTTCTCAGCTATTGTATCCCAAGATCCCTTATGACCCTTTACGATCCCTAAGAATACATCTTAGAGATCTTAAAGTGTCGTAAAGGGTCATAAGAGGCTCCTAGGAGGGGCCAGATGAGCTTCCACCTTCACGTGGTTGGCCCTATTAAGTAGAAAATCTTAAACTATTCTCGAAACAAAGAGAAGCTCGACAACCAACATTCAAATTTAAATATTTACATGCTAGGGTGAAATATATATCTATTTTTTAAAAACATATTGTCTATTTTTTGACCTTCGTTACCTTTACGATCGACGAGAAACTTATACAAACGATGAATAAATCAAAAAATTGTCATCTCTCCTTCGACGACCTTGCGTCGACATACCGTCCTACAAGTGACTCATTGTGAAAAGGGTCTTAGGGTGAAAGGCGCATGCACACATCTCCCCACACCCATTTTTTTTGACCTTTATGTCATCGGTGTTATGACGACTCAGTCATTCTTGGAAAATTTCAACAAAAAAACTTCCACGATGACTTTGGTCGATTGAGCTACCTTGGACACTTGAAAAATCGACCTATGCTCATCGAAAATTGAGAAATTTTTTATTAGTGATAACAAAAATGGAAAACTTGATGCTAAAGGTGAGGAAGGCATATTTCTTGGATATTCAACTAAAAGTAAAGCATTTAAGTGTTTTAATTCTAACACTAACAAAATTGTGGAAAGTGCAAATGTTAGAATTGATGAATATGCAGAAAGAAATGAAGCAGAAAGCACACAGGAACCTGAAAGTTACAAATCATTTGTCTATCTGGATGAGGAAGACTCTAATGTATTACCTGAACTTGAGAATGAGGTTGTCGAGCAACAGATAGCACTTGTCGAGTCACATAATGAGGTTGCTGGACAATAGGAGGCAATTTTTGAGCTATCTGATGAAGATGTCGAGACAAAAAATCAACCTGAATTGAACGAGAACAATGAATCTGAAGAAAAGAAAGAACCTACTCTAGAAAAGTATGTAAGGAGGCACCACAAACTTTATCAAATCATAGGATCAAAGGATTCTACAGTTAGGACAAGAAGTAAGCTGAGAGACGGTACATGCTTGTTATGTGATTTTGAGCCTAAAACAGTAAAAAGGCCTTAGAAAATGAAGACTAGATACAATCCATGAATGAAGAGATTGAAAAGATTGAGAAGAATAAGACTTGGACACTTGTACTTAGGCCAAATGACAAAAATCTAATTGGTACTAAGTGGGTATTCAGAAATAAGCTAAATGAACATGGAGAGGTAACAAGGAATAAAGCTAGACTGGTATGCAAGGGTTATGCACAAGAGGAAGGAATTGATTATGGAGAAACATTCGCCCCAGTTGCAAGATTGGAAGGAGTCAGAACCTTACTTGCATATGCAGCATAAAAAGGTTTTAAAGTTTATTAGATGGATGTAAAGTCATCATTTCTAAATGGAATATTAGAAGAAGAAGTGTACATTGAACAAGATGATGGATTTGTTGAACCAAGCAAGGGGAACATGGTTCGCAGATTACACAAGGCACTATATGGACCAAAGCAAGCACCAAGAGCATGGTATGAGAGATTGCACAATTACTTGATAAATATTGGATTTGCAAGAACCAATGACAACAAAAATTTGTATTTGAAGACATAAAAAAATAAAGGTACTTTATTAGCTGAAATTTTTGTTGATGAAATTATATTTGGTGGACAAGATGTGTTATGCCAAACATTTGCAAAAGAGATGCAAATTGAATTTGAGAGGTCTATGTTTGGTGAAATCAAATTCTTTGTTGGCTTGCAAATATATCAAATGAAGAATGGTATCTATATTACTCAATAAAAATATGTGAAGGAGATACTAAAAACTTTTGGAATAGAAGAATCAAAACCAATGAGTACACCCATGGCTATTGGAAAAAATTTAACAAACAATGATGATACAAAAGAGGTGAATCAAACCCTTTACAGGTCAATGATTGGAAAGATGCAATATGTTGTACATAATAGACCTGATATTGCTATGGCTGTTGGAATTATTCCAAGATTTTTTGCCAATCCCAAGGAAACTCATATGATGGCAGTAAAAATAATTCTGAGATATTTGAAAGGAATAGATGAATATGGTCTATATTACAAAAAGAATGATAAGTTTGAGCTCAGAGTTTACAATGACTCTGATTGGGATGGAAATGTGGATGACAGGAAAATCACCATAGGTGGCACATTTATTCTAGGAAAGAGATTGATTTCATGGACAATAAAGAAACACAATTGCACCTCACAATCTACAACTGAAGCCAAGTATGTGGCAGCATCAGTTAACTTCCCTAATATTGTGTGGTTGAAGATACTACTGAAAGGTATGAAAGAAGTGATCACAGAACTAGTTGTTATATATTGTGATAACATGAGTGCCATCAATATTTCTAAGAACTCTATGATGCACTCTAAGACAAAGCATATAGCTATCAAGTATCATTACTTGAAGGAGCTAGTTCAAAACAAGGAAGTGAGACTGGAATATGTGCATACTAAGGAATAGTTAGCAGACATATTTACAAAAGCACTACCCAAGGATGCTCATGAGTATCTGTGGGGTAAATTAGGGGTGATTCCCCTAACCAATGCTAATTAGTAGAGAATGGAACTATTGCATCAAATGTTATATTCAGAATATTTGACACATTGATGCACAATAAGTCACACTTTAGGATACTTCTTAAAGCTGTGAAAGAAAGACAAGGATAGAAAAGAGGATCAGTCATAAGCAAGATGATACTGAGTTAGAATAAAAGAATCTGCATGATAAAGATGTCAAAGTCTTTGGCATTGTTGTCAAAGAGGTAGAGTTTACTGAAAGAGGGAGAATTTACTACTTAGAGAAAAAGGGAGAGTTTACTGAAAGAGGGAGTCTACAGATGAACAAACATAGAAAGATTTTAGTGTGATTACAAACACAGAGGGAGAAATGTTTTACAAGTTGAGAGTCAAAATGAAGCTAAAGACATTAATGAAGATTTGTTCATATCAAGGAACACTGTCATACTTTTTAGATTGTATGGTAACTATGTTTGTAAAATTTTATTTTATTGTTTAGTGTTGTCATCAATGCCAAAGAGGGAGATTGTTGGAAAGCTACAATGTAAACAATTGTTGTTTTGTCATTGATGTCAAACCTTAACTGGTGAGACTATTGCTATTTGTTTGAGTACCATATCTATTGATTGTTGAAGAAGATTTGAAGGAAAGGATAACAAGAAGACCGAGTGAAATGGTTGAGTTATGAGAAATTACAAGGGTACTTGATCAGTTGGCACATTAGCAAAGTAATGTGTTGTTTATCCATAACACTAAGTCAAGATGTCAGTTTACTGGGAACAGTATATGTTGAGTGAAGTTTGTGTCGATCGAGCACCAGTGTATGCTGAGCATAATTTCTTAGTATCGACCGAGCGCCAGTAAATTGTTGAAGAAAATAGTGATGACCGAGTGGAAAAACACAGTGTTGGCCGAGTAGTAGTATTTTGGTAATTGTTGAGATTAGATATCTCTGGCTGACATAATTGAATTTATTGCGATATGTAAAGTTAACTAAGGATAAGCACGATTGGTCCACACTATTTAAATGCACGGGTAACCATAATTAATGCATGGATCCAAGATTTAATTAGTGATTACTTTGGAGAAGTAAATTAAATATAAATGATGGAAAGATCCATTGGATCTGACCTAACCTAAGATTTATGATCTTGATTAAGTGGAAAAGATTTATTTTACCTACATGAAGAGGTATAAGATAACCTCAAGGGGTTATTCAAGATGTATGCATGTGAAAAGTGTATGCAAGAGAATTGCATGGTTAATTGACTGATTGGCATGATCTAGCAAAGAAGGCTAAACAGAGAAGTAGAGAGTTGAAAAAGTGATTGCTTGATGGATTTCCAAGAAGATCTAAAGATTAACATGAGAATGGAGGCCACTCAGTGAATTAGTATAAGAGTTGAATTGGATCTGGATTTGCAAAGTAAGTTGTATGTATTAGATCACACCTGCTGATTACTTTCTGACCATTGTATTAGTCAAAATCCTTTAACCAGGTTGACCTAACAGTCATTGTATAAATCCTTTGAGCAAGGTGACATTCAGGTGGAATGTTCTAAGACCTCTAACAAGGCCACTCCTGACAGGGTGATTAAATTCTTTAACCAGGTCACATTTAGAAATGTGTTTTGAAACCTTTAACAGGGTTGGCTCCTAGAAAATCTCACTTCAGAAGAGTGAAAACTTGGTAGCATGTTGCTAGTGGTTTTTCCCAATTTGGGTTTCCACGTTAAATACTGGTGTCAACTTGTGTGAATGTTTATGTTGTGTTTTACTGTTAAGTTTCTACATGCTGATTACATTTGAATAGTAAACTACATATTTATGTTTTTGACTTATGCTATTGCTTCCAAGCAGATTTGAGTTGTTTAAAGTGCTATGAAAATTCAATTGGTACATCTAGACCTGAGGATAACTGATTCACCCCCCTCTCAGTTATTCTAAATTCATTCTAACACCTTTTCCAAGGTCACCGCAATCTATTTCCAAGTCTCTGAATCCTTCATACATGTCAAAACACTCCCTTGACATTCCTCAAACCAATCAAAATACTCCCTTGGTTCAATTCAATCCAAAACTCAAAATTGTCCTAATTGGCACTGTCTTCTACTAGCCCTTTCTGAAAGCCTTTTATGATTTTGTGACAAAAAACTCCAAAATACCTACCAAAAAAAATACATGGAATTACTTCAAATATTGGGGCAGCACATTTCCCAAGAGGACAGGTCTTGGATCCTTCACAAAATTAATTTACATGGAAATCCTCACTAATGTCTAGGAGGCCTAATTGGAGCACCTAAAGAAGAAAGTAATCCCTAAACTTGGTTCCTTTCCAAACCAAATATTGTAACATCTTGGGGAACTTGAAATAAGTCTCCTCCTCCAACCATAGGCTTTGAATCGATGCCCATAAAAAGTTATCAGGTCTGCAACCTACTGGTTACGCAAATCTGCTAGTCACATTGAGATGCCCGACTAGGGTTTTAAGCATTTATCCTTGATAATAAACCCAACTGATCTAAGACCAAATGAAAAATAAAATAAATTCTCATATCTTTCATTTAAACCTAGTTTTAGAAAATTCCCATGGTTACATTGGAAGATATGAGGGTTTGAAATTGACTAACCTAGTTTTCTTCAAAATAGCGACTTCCAGGTAACTGTGACAAGTTTTATCCTTTATTTATCCACCTTAGGACCTCTGGTTTAATGAAAATTAAAGCTTAGGAACATTCCCAACTTTCTATTAGATCATATTTTTCATTTGAATCCGTACAAGATTGGGCACAACAAAATAACAGTCAAATACACGGTAAGATATATTTTTCATTCAAATTTTGCAATTTCTTCTTTCAATTCTCTTCAATGACCTTTCTCTTTGATTGTTGACACAAATTTAACATGTTTAAAACCAGTTCCAACTGAGTGGAGGTGGTTATGAATTTTGGGTAACAACTTTTTAAAAAATTTGCAATTAACAACTTTTGTTGCAAGCAAAGTTGTTGACAATTTTTGACATCTTTTGCAAAACTTGCAAAACTAACTCCTAAGAACTAACCAAGGTTGATTTCAACAAGATGTGATGTCAAAAAAATCAATTCAACCTCTCCTAACACACAAATACCCAACTGATGTCCAATTGACCATAGTTAGCCATAGGATTCATAACTCATCCTAGGTCACTACACCTTACAATTAGAACTTATTACAATGCATAGGAGAGTGATGCATTTTTGTTTGTGGAATGATAGCATGATAGAATTAATCTGTACATGTATTAAATATTTTAGATGGTAACAAGAAAAAAATACAATAAATAATTATTCTATACAAGTATTAAAGAAATTAGATGGTAAAAAGAAACAAATATAATAAGAAGATGCTTACTTCTATGTTGCCAGAGTCAGGATGTGTATCATCCAAAGTAATGTCCTCATCATCCTGAAGTTTCACATGATTGATGTAGTATTTATTAAACCATGGATATTCATAAATATTTTCTATTTATATCCTCTGCAACCCAAAACAACATTATATCAGTTCAGAAAACTAAAAATGAATTAAAAAAGGAGTTGCAATTAAAATGTTACCAAATGAAATCTAGGGAGAATTTTATAACATACACTCTTTGGTCTAGGATCCAATATCTTGGAAATTAGTCTCCTAGATCCAAAAGAGAACCATGAAGGAAAATAATACTGTGCATTGAAAATATACGCACCATGAAAACCATAATATCAGAAACCAAGATTTTAGGGGTGTTGATCTGTACAAATAATTGAAAATATTCATATTGTTGCCCATTAAATGCAAAAAGGTTTTTGATTGATCATGTATAAATAGTGAACCTGATTCATAATACTACCTTAGAATATAGTTTGATTATATTGGCATCTTCAAAAGGAGAGAATCCTGCTAGCATTTTGAAAAGAATGACCCCACAAGACCATATATTTGTAGTTGCTCCATCATAATGCTTATGAATAATTATCTGCAGTTACATAAGAATGAGGTCAGATCAAGGGAATATGTCTACACTAGAATATACCATTACAATTTCTATTCAAAGAATCCTATTTTTATACCTTAGGTGCAACATAATTTGGGGATCCACAAGTTGTAGAACATATAGCATCCTTCTGCACAAAACATATGATTAAATAATAATTAGGAAGAATGAAAATATAAGAAACTTTATTAATAAAAAATGATGACAAGCTATGGAATAGTTGAAGTTTTCTTTCATAATTTATGGAATTGGCATATACATAGCTAATTGGCATGGCTAATATATAGATTTCCCTTAAGGAATTGGTATTGATTTCATCGCAAGGAGTAGGTATTGAGCTTCTCTTTGTTTCAAGAATAGTTTAACATTCTCTACATAACAAGGCAACCACGTGAAGGTGGAACCTCATCTAGCCCCTCCTAGGAGCATCTTATGACTCCTTACGACACTTTAAGACCTCTAAGATGTATTCTTATGGGTTGTAAAGGGTCATAAGGGGTCATAAGGGGTCCTGGGATACAACAACTGAGAAACACAAATGTAGGCATCATGGTCACAATTCTTTGGAGACATAACATAATTGAGTGGTATACCCAGACGATGCAATGCAACCACTACTCCTCCAGTTCAAAGTTGACACCGTAGGTTCCCAAAACCATAGATAAGGAAATTTTTACTATTAAAAAGTTTCAAATTTGAATTGGAGGAGTAGTGGTTGCATTGCATCATCTAGGTATAATACCACTCAATTATGTTGTGTCTCCAAAGAATTGTGACCATGATGCCTACATTTATGTTTCTCAGTTGTTGTGAGATTAAAAGTCTTCTAAGGAATATGTCATGTCTATGTGGAACTGCATAGGATCATCATCAAAGGGGAGTCCATCATAAACCATAAAGGGAGTAACAATGTAGTTAGAATAGAGCATAAGGACATGGTCAGAACAAAAATATAAACAATCACTTTCAAAACAATCACTTTTAATTAGTAAATCATGAATTAATTAGATTAAGAATTGATCGCATAACTATACATTTCTATTAAGAAATCAATATTAAATAGATTAAGCATTGATCACATAACTATACATTTATATCAAGAAATCAATATTAAATAGATTAAGCAGTGATCACAAAACTATACATTTCATTCATGTCATTGATCTTCTTCTTCATCCAACTCATCACCATGATCATCATCATCATCGACATCATCACCACCACCATCATTTTCATCATCTTCATCATCGTCGTCATCATCGTCATCATCATCATCATCATCATCATCATCATCATCATCATCATCATCATCATCATCATCTTCTTCTTCTTCTTCTTCTTCTTCTTCTTCAAAAGTTGCGTCAGGAACATCATCGACTAATTGTTGATCATGATCATCATCTACATCATCTTCTACTTGTTCAGAATCTTCTTCTTCCATCGCATTATACCTTATCGACCTTCCTCTTAGATCATGTCTAACAAAAAATGACTAAACCAGTTTATGTGGAACCTCTGAGTAAAATACCTTCTCACATTGGCTTGGAAGGATATAGGGCTCATCCCTAACTAGATCAAACCACCTTGTATTAATCATTGGAAATCCATTGTCATGTTCAATAACAGTTTTATTAGGATCATTTTTATTAAGTCGTAGCCTGTAATGTGAAGGAATTAAAGTCACACTCAAGTGTATCATCCAAAATGCCATAGTATCAATTTTGAGACTCTAGAGGATGTAAGTCATTTCTAGATGAAATATTAGTCACCTGAAAGACAACACTTATCCTAGAATCACAAGTTTTCTTTGTGTCATCCAACTTTTTGATGCAAAATTTATGACCATTGCAAAACATAGCCTTGTGGTGTTTGACCTACAATAATATGTCAAACATGTAAAAACTATTGCATTGGGATTTGATAAATGTATGGATGATTAAAAAATTTATACGTACCTACAAATCTCTTAAACCATATGATAAATCTATTTCCCTTTGCGTAACATTGAAATCTCCATGACGATGAGCTTCTTTAACTAGTGAAGACACAAATTTCCATGTTAATGTGTGACCAAAATGATTACATCCTTCAATCCATACCATCATCCAATCTTGATTGTTTGCAATATACATTACACTCTCGAGCAACTGTACAAACAATAAATAGATGACTTACAATTGATTAATTTTCAAGATTAATAATTAATTAACTACAATAACATCTTATAATTTATTACCTCTTAATTTCCTCAATCTACCTTTCCCCACCAAGTACTCCCCTTTGAATTTTCTAATGGTGTCAAGATCCCAAATGCGATCTATATGGATCTTTGTTGCAAGCTTAGGAAGATATTCAGTAATGTACACCATAGTCTAGTATACCATATATCCCTCCACCATAGAACCCTCAGGATGTGCTCTTTGTCAAACCAAATCATTTAAAAATTTCAAGTGCCTCTCAACCATCCACATTGACTGAGTGTGTATAGGTACACACAATTCAATCTCCTCAACTTAGTGTATGAAGTAGTGTTCTTGTGCATTGAAAAAAGTTGAAGATAGATACTTTTGAATTTCACACATTAGATGAGGAATTCTTCTCTTCCAATATTTTATATCTTCTTTATGGATTTCTTTACATGACAACCACATACAAGACATTCAAGACACAAAAATATATAAATACGAGACTTTATAATTTATTACATAACAAGAAAAACAAATTGCGAATATAATAAATATATATGACAAATTGAATAGATATTACTGTGTACCTCATGTATTTTCCAAGATTATATATCACTTGTTTGATTTTATTTTCAAAATTATCTAGGAGAGATAGGGGTAGCACGTACTACAATAATTATAAACTAATCATGTCATTCTTTTGTTATATAATAAAATGAAAAGTACATGCAGTTTATGAATATATTATAAATAAAAAAGAACATGACTTACCTTGAAGGTATGACAATCATGCATTTTCAACCCTGACCCAAATTTACTTTTCTTTGAGATGATACTGCTTATGTTCGCAGCAAATCCTATGGGAAATTGAATTTTTTGTATCACTTCTTTTATGGCATCACTTTGCTGTTCCATTAATAACCAAGCAAGGGAACCTAGATTAATCTGGTCTCCATTACTATTTGAATCAATGAAAATTTTCATTGCATGATTGGATTCATGAATGTCACTACAAATTTTGACAACTTTTTCTTCGTCACGCCTTCCATCCAATATTTTCCACAATGTATCCTTACATTCTTTCCAATATACATAGTATCAAACAAATGAACAATTTGTAGATGCTCGTAGTAGGGCAACGTACTAAATTGTCTGGGATAACATTTTAGTCCCTTTGGAAGGTGCTCAGTAGTATTGCCTTGACAACCTTCACGATCATCAATTACATAATCAACAAACAAAAAAAAATAGAAATATATAAATTCCAAACATAAACCATTAGGTGGAATGGTAGTACCTTTACGATTAATTCTATTATATTCCAACTTCCATAAGTGAGTTGTCATTATTTTTGGCTTTGATGTAGTCTCTTCTCTCCCATTGAAAATATGTTTTTCGATAGTTTGATACTTATGATATCTATGGAGGAAGTCCTATACTCATCAAACACCTAATTTTATAAACTTCTTGAATGATGAGATTTTATCTTTGGACCACAAACTAGACATGCAAATTTTTCCTTTGTTTGAAGACCTACAAGATAATAATACAATTAGATTAAATATGTTAATTTTCATAAATAGAATTATCATGTGCAACTTGAATTCACCGTAACATACTAGAAAAATGTGTTAGTCCCGGGGCATCATCTATTGTTCATACAATCATTACATGAAATTTAAATTTTCTTTGTCCTATTGGTCTAGAGATGTCATACATAGTGACACCATTCCATAAATCCAACAAATTGTCAATAAGAGGCTCCATATATACATTCATATATTTAACTTCGTACTTACCTAGTTGAATGAACAACAACATTACATAATTATTGTAACCATTTTACTGCAAGATTTATAATTACATGTAGATAACTGTTAAATAATAAAAAATATGGAACAATCATTGCCAACATAATGTGCTCCCTCTTTATTAACATCCATGCAGGATTGTTATTGTTGATGAAAAACATAGGCCAAACAGAGTAAACATATCTCATCTCTCCAAATGGATTGACACCATCAAATGCACATGAAAGCTTGAGATTTCGAGGTTCTTTGATAAAGTGGGGCCACTTGGCCTCTATGTCCTTAAATGCTGAACCATCCATAGACATTCGAATAATGTCATCTCGACTCCTACCGTGTGCATGGTAATCCATAAATTGTTCCAAGCTACTACACTCAAAAAATCTTTGCAAATGTGGAATAATGGGGTGTCAGTAATAACTAAGAGAGGGGGGGGGGTGAATCAGTGGCCTCAAAATTATTCCATTTTATCAACCCAAAAACTTAGTACCACAATATTAAGCCTCTAGTTATCTTCAGTCCTATAAGATGAATGCCTTCAAATATACTTATCAAATTACTACTGCTTGGAATGCTTTGTTAAACCTTATTTTGTATGTTTACTAAATAACAGTCTTTCAATTTATCAAAAAATAGTAAATTACTTAGAGTATACCGATCAATCCAGACTAGCTATGTGTAATGAAAAACACTAAAGTAATGACTCATAAACACATTGACACATGGATTTTTAATGTGGAAACCCTGTTAAGGGAAAAACCACTTGGGATCGGTAACCCAAAATTTTCACTCTTTTGAAGTTAGCTCGGTGAAGAGCCAACCTTGTTAAAGGTTACAAACACACTATTAGGTGTGACCTTGTTAGAGGATTTACAAGATTAGTTTGTCACTTGATATTGGGTATTTCTATGCTACCTTCCTTGTCCAAACTCTTCTGGTTTGTCAAATCATATCTGGCATCTCATGCTATCTTCATGACCAAACTTTTTGACACTCCTTGGGATGTATCTCAATATAGAAAGGATATTTAAATCCTGCTTGGTTAAGAGACTTTCTGAATCAAAGGTTAAGCTAAAACAATATGATCTATTCACATATACAACTTATACTAGGAGATTTTCAGATCTATTGTAAGCTCATAAAACCAATCTGATCAATATATCTTTTCAATACCTTTTCTCCACTCTTGTCCTACTCAATGATGCTATGCTCTGTTGCTCAGTGTCCATAGAAATCTTTATCTCTTTCCTTAGCTTGATTGATCAGGACTATATGAAGTTGTTCTCATCAATTTCTCTCTAGCATCCTCTTTTTCATTCACTCCCCTTGATTCATAATGAATTAAGTTGTCTCTTTAGAGACATGATATCACCATTTCTAGGTTCTTGATTTTATTGATCTTGGCGTGATCCACAATCTTAGCCAATCTGATTTAAAGCAAAACTCCTATTTTATCTTGCAGAGATCTTCTTGACAACTGGACAAAAAAACTTTAAATCCTTTACTTATCTCGGGCTTTATCTTGTCAATGAAAACAATGATAACTACCACTTAAGTCTATATTTAGCTCTGCTAGCTAGATATTTTTTCATTTTTGAACTCTAGTTAACTTTGGTGTTTTAACTCTTTGAAATATTTGGTCAACACTCTAGTTCTCCTCAGGCTTCTCCATCGGGTTACACTATGATTCTAGCCGTCGGGAATGCTTGTGATTCTTCTTGTCGATAATGCTCGTCAGTTTTCTTGCTCGGGCATCACTATGAATTAACTTTCAGTTATCTCTGTCCGTCAGGTTCCACTAGCCATCAATATTTGAAGTCACATAGTGAATGCTTGTCTTTTATGCATTACTGAAAGCATAATATTTATCTCTCTGATTCTCCGAAGTCTTTGACACTTTGATTATAACTGATTACATTATATTAAGTTGACATTAATGACAATACAATCCATTAACTAATTCAATGTCTTGCATTATCTTTCTGTATTTTGGTGATCAACTTAACATCTTCAAATATTCAATCAGTTAAATTTCATCAATCTCTCCCTTTGGCATTGATGGCAACACGCTACATTATCATGCTATACTATTACTAATACAATATGAAATATAGAAGTTTTATCAATCTTTCCTATTATAACTGTTACAGATGTCTTTTTCTCAGTAACCTCAAATAGATTAGATTTGTTTCTTGCAGAGTGGTTTTCTTCAATCTTCAATCCCTTCACTAGATAGATGTGGCATCTTTTGTCTCTGTTCTGATATGTGCTCTGACTTGAATGATCCTCTTCTTGATTTTCCTTTGACAACAATCTCTCTCTTTGCATGAACTCTCTCCCTTAGATGGATATTTCATATGTAATCAATTTCTCTCCTTTTGAATATTGATTATCTCTTCCTTTTGATTCTTAGGAACTTCTCTTCATAGATAATGATATAATCTTTTCTGATAATGAGATAATCTCTCCTTTGGGATAATAAATCTTCTTCCTTATGATAATGACATAATCTCTCCCTTTGACAACAATGCCAAACAAGTTTCTTCTATATCATCTTCCATCCCTTTATATAATATATTCCTTGAATTTCCCTATCCATCAACAATACAATGTCTCTTATGTTTGGTGCATATTTGTACCTTATCGTGTATAGATATGTCTGTTACTATTCATCTCAGTGTTTGCATCATTGTGAATGTTCTTTTGATTGTGTGTAGGCTGATGTAGCCTCCTAGTAAGCTTACTAATCAATAGACAAGGGTTGGACCCCTAGTCTCTGTCTCAAGTACTCAAATGTATCCTTCGATAATGACTTGGTGAATATATCAGCTAATTGTTCCTTTGATTGAACATATTCCAATATCACCTCCTTTGCTTGCACTTGTTCTCTTAGATAGTGATACTTGATAGAAATATGCTTAGTCTTAGCACGCATGACTAGATTTTTAGAAATGTTAATTGCACTAATATTATCACAATAGATAATTACTAGTTCAAGAATCTTCATATTCATACCTTCCAGCAACTGTTTGATCCATGCAATATTGGAGAAATTTTCAGCAAAAACCACATACTCTTCTTCTGTCGTAGACTGAGAGATGCATCCTTGCTTCTTGCTAATCCATTTGACAAGTTTGTCACCCATGAAGAATGCTCCTCTAGTTGTGCTCTTTCAGTCATCAATGTTTCCAGCCAAATCAACATCTGTATAGACTTTTAGCTCAAATTTTCCTTCTCTTTTATACCATAAGCCATAGCCCTCGGTGCTCTTCAGATATCTTAGAATTCTCTTGACAACAGTCATATGTGATTCTTTGGGATTAGCAGAGAATCTTGCAACTATTCCAATGACGTGCTATATCTGGTTTGGTATGAACAACATACATTAGTTTTCCAATCATTGATCTATACAAGGTTTGATTTACCTCATTTGATTTGTCTTCTTTTGTCAGATTACATCCGGTAGCCATAGGTGTTTCAACTGGTTTAGAATCTTCCATCTTGAATATCTTCAACACTTCCTTGATGTATTTGGACTGAGTGATATATATTACTGCATCTTGTTGAATAATTTGTAGACCAAGAAAGAATTTGATCTCCCCAAACATAGACATTTCAAACTCTTTGCTCATTTCATTAGCAAAGGATTTGCATAACATTTCATTTCCCTGAAAAATGATATCATCAACAAAAATTTCAGCAATCAAAATATTACCATTGGTATCTTCTTTTAAGTACATATTGCTATTTTCACTTGTTCTTACAAATTTAATGCTAATGAGATAGGAGTGAAGTCTTTCATACCAGGATCTAGTTGCTTCTTTCAATCCATACAAGGCTTTATGTAGTCTACATACCATGTTTCTCTTGTCTGAATCAACAAACCCTTCTGGTTGTTCAATGTATACCTCTTCTTCCAGTATTCCATTTAGGAATGCACATTTGACATCCATCTGGTATACCTTGAATCCTTTGATTGCAACATAGGCAAGTAAGATTCTAACTCCTTCTAGTCTAGAAAGGAGTGAAAAGTTTTCTCCATAATAAATAACATCTTCTTGTGCATATCCCTTGCATACTAACTGTTGGTTTCTTTTATTTTTGTAATAAAATGAAAACAACCTTTTCCTTTTATGGCTATTTTTATAGAGCAGCCACCTCCAATTATATACTCATGCAAGAAAAGGACCAACTAACAATCACTCTCTTAATACTTCTACACTTTAGGCCCTGCTACACCAAGGGGGGACACCTTGGAATACCTTTTGATATGTCTTATAAGGTACTATCCAACAGTAATCTCACAATGACTCAACATGACTGGGAGATACTAGGTAATTGGCTAATTACCAATTGAACATCAACCATGAAATGGAGTGTAAGATAAAACATTATTACAAAATGATATGAAAGTAGACTTAATGGATTTTAAATGTTTTCTTGTAGGAACATACATCAAATTATGCAACTAGATATGTAGTAAAATAAAACTTATCAGCTTTAGATCAGTTCTTTATCCATCGAGATATATTCAGACTCAGATACAGTATGCTAAAATTAATGCTCACCAAAGACTTCAAATCATAATACAATCATCCCAAAACCCTACTACTAATAGAATCCTTGCAACGTGTCAGATGAATCTATGCATAAATTAGAGCCTAATTTAATCTGATCCTGGATCAAAACTCTCAAATAAGTACATAAAAATAGATAGAACTATGCTAATGAATTGGAAAATCCATAACTCATATGACACATAAAACATGAGAGATTGGAATCTGGATCTTTGTATTAAATTTATAAAATCATATTTCAGTATACAAAAGGCACTCTAAAATAACCTCTACAATAACCTGCAAAAGATCTCTCAACTTTATTTCTGACTTCTTAAACTATTTAGTACAAATTATGCTATTATTCCCCTCTTGACTAAAAACCTTTACAATATGTTTTTTAAAATAAATTTTCTAGCCCTTTCCAATGATCTTGGGAATCCTTTTATAGATTAGGATTGCAACAAGCTACAGATCAATTGGAATAAGGACAAAATTAATGACTCACTAAAAAGAAAAAAATAGCTAATGGAGTGATAACCACTCTTGTAACAATAGATATTCAACCAATTTTGTCTTCTGACCGCTTTGTACTTGCAACTGCTTCAAAGTTTCTTGATGTGAGCCATCTGGAATTTGTTGTCTCTAATGTTGGTGATGTATGATATTTACTCTCAACTTTATCAACCAAATTGTTGGGCTTCTTTGTTCACCTGCATGTTGTCACCTTCACCTAGATCAACAATTGTGTACTTGTCTTTCCAAGAAGTGTAAACCTCATCACTTGGCCAGTTGAAATTGAAAACCTCATCTTTTGTATTGTTAATTTCCTTCCAGGTGGTATAGGCCTTCTCAATATCATCTGACCAAAATGCAAAAAATGATCTGGCTTTGCCAACTATTTCAACTATATGAACAAATAGCAATGTGATTTCCAAGGTTATTATTCTATTGGTCCTTGTTGCCAAAGATTCATTCATCTGCCGATGCCATAACACCTCATCCTTGATATTTCCATTTTTCCTGAAGAGATTTGGAAACATCTCATAATGGTCCTTTGAATATTCCCTTTTTAGGGCCATTACCTTTCTAATGATGATGCTCCTCCTTATGTCCATGTCCATGAGCAGTTTGACACATTTATGAGTGCCAGTCAAGGATATGTCAACATCATTCTCCTAATTTCAAGTGCTATGGAAGAATTTCAATTCTCCTCCCTTTCCTTTCCACTTATCACCCAACTGGTCTAATTTTTCCTTGTCTACATCATACCCATTCATCATACTATCAATTTTCTTACCCTGTGCATATATGAAAGTAGGAACTAATTCATGTGTACAATGCATTAGAGTGCTATGTATCTTATCTACATATTTTTGCTTCACCCATGCCTCTACTTGTCTGAAGGCTGTAGATTTCTCAACCCACTCTTTCTTTTTCCTTTGTAGCTTTTCTCTCTCAACAATTAATCTGGCCTTTTCTTGCTCAACCTCCTCTAATGTAGTAAAATTTAATGGTGCAGGGGAAGGAGGATAAGTGATAATGGGTCTTGACAAGGATGGATCATGAGGGTCTTTTGTAATCCTCTTTTTTGGCACAACTTGGGCTATTTGCTTTCCCTCCAGGAAAGCAATCCTATCATCCTTTTACAAAGATTTTATCCTCTCATCATTGTAAACTTTCAGAATAACTTCATACTTATGAGTTAGGCTTTTGAAAGCATCTTCTTGCTTCTCAGCTACCTTCAAACTCAACTTGGCAGTTTCCAAAGTAAGGTTAGCTATCTCTACCACTAAAGTACCTGACACTCTTTTGATTATGAGGCTGCCTACACTCTTAGCCTACTCATCTTCATTTATTCTCCTTTTATCTTTTCTCTTTAAGGACCATATTGCCAGTGCTACATGATCCTCACTGAACTGGGCACCAATGGATGTCCCACCAGTGTGCATTGGTTTGGATTCCTTTCTTAAAACATCAAATATAGTTGCATCAACTAAATCCCACTGGCGTAATATAAGGACTCCTTTCTTCTTTACCAATTCCCTGCCCTCTTCAGGGGTTATCTTGTCAAATTTAGCCATCAACTCTTGCTTGATCTCCTTTTCAATGTCTTCCTTACTCTGGTTCAGCTGAGCTTCTTATAATTTGTGACATTTATCCTTGAACTCATCAATATGGGTTCTCCATAAGAATTAAATAAAGGCCCTAGCCTTAACAAAATTTTCATCAGATATAAATTCTTGACTGGCCTGTTTGGTTATAGGGTCCAGCTCCTTTCCTTTAAACTCTGCTACTATAAGATCTAGAGATGTATGCCTAGGTGCATCTGGCACTCCTTGTAGCTCCTAGTCTATAATAAAATCTTTCCCTGTATTTCCCATTTGGAGTAATTGTTCTGCAATAGCTTGGTCATCCATTTGTAGAGGGGATTGAGAAGGGGAGTATACCTCACTTGCTTGTTCTTTTCCTTCCATCTTCTGCTCCTTTGGAGATGGCATTGTCTGAGTATTGGTATCTTGTAGTCTCTTTCCCTTTTGATCAAAATTTTTATCAATCTTGGGCATAATTGTACTGTACCCTCTTCTTTTATAGACCACATAATTCCTAGGTGGGACTACCCTTCCCTGTGTAACTCTGCTCAGAATAGCCTTAGATTTTTCTAGCTCAGTTTCCAATACTTTGTTCTTCTTCTGGTTAAGAGTCTGCATTATGTCTTCAAACATTGTCATCAAAGACTCAATCTTTTTTGCCCAGGGAAAAAATACCTTTAAAGGATCATAGGATCTGTCAAAATTGTGTATAAAATCTAGAGATTTCTTATATACCAACCATTTATCTTTCCTAACTTCTTGGTCATTAAGATCAAAAAAATTTCTTATGATGTCCTCTAGGAAGTTGAATTGGTGGTCAAGTGTCAGGCACTTAGTCCTTTTCTTGAACATATTCATAATAAAACCTTCATTGTTTGCACATCTTGTCATAGATGTTGCTAGATGGTATAGCACAAAATACTTGGCAAAATATGTCCATCCTCCCTTTGTAATAATGAAGTGATGGGATCTGGTGAGGGTAGGAAAAATACTTCCCTTCATCTTGCCTGTCAAGGCTTCTTCTTGCAGTCCACCCATTTGCCTCAAAATTTTTGCTATCCTAATCTTCAATGACACTCTTTAAGGCAGAACATTAGGGGTTCCCCTGAATCCATAAACTCTGATGAGTGTAGAGATAGGGTACAAGATGAGATATCCCCAATTGTGAATGATTTTTAATTTTGGGGCATACTCCATAGGTCTTATTAGTCTCATCATGTCTGTGTGGATTCTAGGGTTTTTTTTGCATAATAGGGATTTAAGCCTAGCAGCGAAAACAATATCAAAATTTAAATAACTGGCTTCCTCTCTATCCCAAGATAAATCAACACTCCATAGCTAGACAGGCAAATCCTCATCATCCTAAAATTTAGTGAGGTCCATTTCTTCTTCAAAAATATCAGCACTATTGAATAAAATCATGTGCATCTTTAGAGAATACCACCCCATTGGCTTGAGTATATTTTTATCTTTGATGCCTATTAAACCCTCATGCATTATCTCAACAATGTAAGAAGCATAATAAAAAACTACTGATAGGTGGGGATGCAAAATCTGGACAACCATAAACATGATATGAACAAGCATTGTTGCTTCTTCATCTTCTCCTAACACAAGGCATAGAGCACTATAAATTTTTCTAGCCTTACTATTTAAATAGTCGAGTTTAAATGGGTATGGTGTGTTTGGTCCCACGACAATCAAATCCCCTATCTTATTGAAGTATCCTTTTAAAGCCTCATTTCTATAGTACTCCTAAGTCTGGTAGACTTGTTTAAAATAGTTGAAGTTAATGTCATCCATTTGAATGGATAGGTCACTTAATTTGAATATTCTTCTAATTTCATCAGCTGTGACAGTCAACATCACATTTCCGTCTGTGTCTCTTAAAACCCTGGATACCCTATCGTATGCATTTTCTATTAAAGTGAAAAGATCTATATCCATAAATACCCCGGGCACTATCAATTTACCTACATCAAGGTCCCATATGTTGCAATCTAGAGAGGGAGCATTTCTCTGACTATAAGTAGTTTTAAACAAATTTAAACCATTTATACTAGTCCTGGCATCTTTGGCCCATCTACTTGTATCGTACAAACCCTCCCTGACTCTAAATGAGGATGTGGTAGAAATATTTTCTTAGCCTGGGTAGCATCACCTGTGGACCTACTCAACTACTATAAAAGGTCATCTCTAATATTTCTATCTTGCCAGAGAATTCAATGCTAGGGTTCATTTTATGAAACTAGGGCTTTTTACGAGATTGATATTCAGATTTAAATAAGAACTCTGAGACCTTTTCAACTTTCAAATTTCACTACATGCATGAATTTTTGTTGTATCACAAGAGACTTACCCGTTCTGTAATTTTTCACAAAGATCTGAATCTCACTGCAATTCTGATCTTCATCTGAATCATTTTGATGAATTATGGAAGCTTCAATTTTAATCAATGAATTATATTGCCTCAATCAAATCAGTCTTTCGCATTCAGCTAAACTAAAGTGGCCACATGTTCTATAATCAATTTTCCTGGTTCAAACTTCACGGCTTAATGGCTCAATGATGATCACTTTTAATAATTTTGAATCTGGACCATAGATCTCCAACAACATCTCTTTCATCTGACGACTCTCATATCTTCCCAGAAAGAACTGTTCATTTGGGACACATGTCAACATGACTTGATTGCTTAAACACTATATCTCATTCACTTTTCTTTTAAGCAATCAAGTCAAGCGTCCAATTCACCTTAACTTGGCTACAAGTTATTCCATCTTGAGTTTACTGACTGCGGCTACGATGTCATCCTCTTGGACACATGTCAACATGACTTAATGGATTAATCAATAGATCTTATGCACCTTACCTTTAAGTCATTAAGTGATCCATCCGATCTTTTCCAACTTGCATCTTACTTAACATCATTTCTGCACTATACCGGACCCACTTCCTCTGCCACGCGTCACCATGACTTAATTGCTTATCCATTAGATGTTGATCACTTTACCTTTAAGCAATTAAGTCAACCATCAAATCTTTCTGTACATGCTCTATCTTTAGTTCTTCCTTTATGACATCATCCAGACCCACTAGGACACATGGTGTCATAGCTTAATTTCTTAAGTGATATATTTTGTGCACTTCGCCTTTAAGCGATTAAGTCAGCCGTTAGATCTTCAACAAACTATTCACCTTTTACCCTGCGGTCAGATTCACCTTTAGTGGAATACACATCACTACCTGGACACGCGTCATCACTGCTTAATGGCTTAGACACTAGAACTTGTGCATCTTTAGAACAAGCCATTAAGTCATCCGTTGGATCAAAATAGATCTGTCGACACTTTAATTGACAACTGTTCAAAATACTCGGGTTCACCAACTACCACATGTCAACACCGCTTAATTGCTTAACTGATAGATCTTACGGATCTCTGCCATAAGTGATTAAGCCCACCATTAGATCTATCCGCTATTTAATCTCCACCATACTGCACTTGGATAGGGCCCATGTCATTTCAAAGACACGCATCACTCAGACTTAATTGCTTAAAGGATAGATCTTGATCATGTTGGGATCAAGCAATTAAGTCTACCATCCGATGAAAATACATCTGCCCACTATTTCACTGAGATCCTTTCTGACCATTGGACCCACCAAAGACATGTGTCAACATGGCTTAATGGCTTAAATGGTAGATCTTGAGCACTTCAGGAATAATCCATTAAGCAGGCTGTTAGATCAAAATACACTTGCTCGACAGATAATGGACTTAATTAAAACACTTGCGGACTTTGGACTTAGAGAATAATACATGACCACGGGGTTAGGATACTAAAAACTTAATAAACATGAACATTTCAAAAGGAACCCATTCGAGACATGACCTTAAGTGCTAAAAAGTAACATGAAATTATAAACCTTTTCAATGCTTAGGGTTTTAGGACCAAAATTTATGCTATGAAACATGAAACAATGGTTTTTCAACTATTCTTCACAAGATATTTTGCAAAAATAGACCAAGGACTTATTGTTTGAATTTTTTTTTGAATAGACCTAACAGTGGCTCTTTCTAGTGATGAATACCTCCTATAGGTGTTACACGAATTCAGAATATTGGGGGAGCAGACCAACCTACTGGAAAAAATAATTACTCACACAATAGGAAAGCAAACTAGGCTAAGACAGAAAGAAACACACTTGCAGAAACACACTATGTATACAAACCTATGTTAATGGATAATTAGACTTCATGAGAAGTATAACTTCAAGAACTATCCATGAAATGGCAGTTCTAAAATATTTCTAGTAAGCTCTTTCAATAAATATGAATTTTGCCCATACCTTTCATGGACAATATAAGGTCCCAACCAAACTGGTTCAAATTTTCCATGCTTTCCTTTATCTTCCAACCTGGCATTCCACATGAGAACATAATCTCCCACATCAAAATGTCTTGAGACTGCTATTTTTTCATACAAGTTCTTCACCTGCAATTGGATTTTTGCATATTTCATAGAAGCTTCCCTCCTGGCTTCATCTAACTCCACCAGGTCATTAATTCTCAATTGCATGTTAGTATCAATATCATCATCATAAGTTTGAACAAACTTGTACATCTGCGTCAAATTTTTTTGGGGCAATCTTTCTTGGATTCCATAAACTAAATCAAAAGGTGCACATCCAATCACCTTTTTTGATGTCACACTGTTTGGCCATACAACCAATGTCAACTTTGAATCCCAGGCCTCCTTTTTTGTATCCAAAACTCTTTTAATAATCTTGAGGAGGCTCTTATTTGTGGATTCATCTTGGCCATTCCCTTGTGGATGATAGGATGCAGAGTAAGAGGTCTGAATACCATATTCAGGACAAAAAATGACATATTCCTCAAATTTAAAACACAAGGCATTATCTGAGATTATCTTCTCTAGGCACCCAAATCTAGTAATTATGTTCTTTATTAAAAAATCAATTACTACTTTACTTGTAGCTCTCTTAGTGGGAATTCCTTCCACCCACTTAGTAAAGTAGTCTATAGCTACAATGATCCATGAATGTCCTCCATTGGAATTTGTAGCTATTTCTCCTATAAAATCAATACCCCATTGCTGAAAAGGAGCTTGAACTTCAACTGGTGTGAGGGGCACATTGCCTAAGAATTTTAGCTTACTAAAGAAACACTGGCAGGCATCACATCTTTTAACCAATTGATAAGCATCCTTAAAAATAGTTGGCCACCAGAACCTTGCTCTCAAAATTTTATGTGCAGTAGTCTTGGCCATGTAATGGCCACCACATACTCCATGATGCATCTCTTGCAGGATCTTGTTTGCTTGTTCCTTATCAACACACTTCAATAAAATTCCTTCAGGGATCCTCCACCAAAAATCATCTCTAATCAAGGAAAAATGGATGGCTTGCAATTTTAATGTCCTTTTCTTATTCTCATCCAGGCCCTGTGGACAATTCATCCTCTGCAAATAATAAATAATGTTAGTGTACCATTCACAATGGTCAAGGTTACAAATGAAATGTCTCTGCTCTTCTTCTAGGGTATTAATGTGATTAGCATCCAAATTAGAACTAGCCACCAGTTTGGCTAAACCCACCCCTCTAACCAATTTAGTGTTTTGGATTTCAATATTGAACTCTTGAATCCTATTTATCCATCTGCATCTATTTCCTGACACCTCCTATTGAGTAAAGATGTCCTTAACTGCCGCTGAAGGAACATAAGACACTACAATAACACCTATCAGATAAAATCTAAAAGCCTTCACAAATTTTAATAATGCATAGGCCTATTTCTCAGTTATATCATACTTGATCTATGCAGTCTATAATGATTTACTAAAAAAGGCAATAGGCTTCTCAAACCCCTCCTCATTCTTCTGTAATAACACAACAACAATAGTGTGACAAGATGCAAATGAAAAAATATTCATCGGCTTTGAATAATCAGGAGTTCTCAAGATAGGGGCATCTTTAATAGCTTTCTTAATTTCTTGAAAAGACTTGGTGGCCTCCCCATCCCATTCCATTTTAGCATCCTTCTTTAACATCTTTGAAATTGGTCTACTTTTCTCAGCAAAGTTAGTGACAAATCTTCTGAGAAAATTCACCTGTCTGAATAATGACTGAATTCCCTTGACATTTCTTAGGATGGGCACTCTATCAATAACAGCTACCCTATCTAGGTCAATTCTAACCCCTTCTTTTGAAAAAATGTGACCCAATAACTTACCTTCTGTCACCCCAAAGATGCATTTCTTGGGATTAGAGGAATCCCAAATTCTAAGGCTCTTTCAAAATTTTTCCAAATGCTCACAATGTTTGTCTTCCTTCTTTGAATAAGTTGTGAGATCATCCTGATAGACCTCAAGAAAGTTTTGCAGGAAGTTTGAAAATGCAACATCCATGGCCCTTTGAAAAGTATCCCCAACATTCATCAAACCAAAAGGCATCGTCACATACACATATGTTCCCCATGGCGTGGTGAAAATAGTCTTAAACTGCTCTCTTTATTTGACCATAATATGGTTATACCCAGAGAATCCATCCACCATGGGCATAAGTTTACATCCAGTGACCCTCTGCAACATATTATCCATGTTGGGGAGAGCATAGTTATCCGTCAAGGAAGATATGTTCAAATTTCTGAAATCCACACACAGCCTGATATCCCCATTTTTCTTTCTAATAGGGACCAGATTAGAAACCCAAGAAGAATGCCTAATGGGCTTGATTATCCCTGCATCTTTCATCTTTTTCAATTCTTGTTCCATCTTAGGCCTAAGGGTAGGATTTATGGGTCTTTTCTTTTTCCTAAAGGGCTTGGAATCTTCCTTCAATGGAATTTCATGTTGAAACAATTCCTCATTATATGTCTTTAGGTCATCATATGTCCAAGCAAAGAATTTTTTTTATTTCCTTAAAAGATCAGTCAGATCCTTCTTCACATTGGGTGACATTTTCTTACCAATAAATAAATTCTTAGGAACTTCTTCTGTTCCCACATTAACCTCCTCCAAATCTTTAGATCTATTTACACATGTAACAGAATAAGGTTTGTCCTTACTATCAAAGGCCCTCTCCAAAACAACTAGTCCCTTTGGGACTTTATTTGAATTTAGATGCAATATCTCCTTTCCCAAGACAATATCTTTTCCATCAATGTTTTTCACATAATTTGTGAAATCTATCTCTTTATTATCAAGACTTGCCTCACAATACAAAAATCTAAGAATATCTACATCATCATCAAACACTTGCCAGCTATCAACATTGTCAGGTATTGAAGGCCTAGTTTGAACTTCTATCTCAGAAATTCCAGCAAAGGTAATGTCTTCTAGCCTTAAAGAAATATTAGCTAACAGATCTACCATTCTATTTTGGCTTCTATCCATCCAATCAATACCGAATGCATCAAAACTCTCTATCTCATCCCATGCTGCATTTCGGTACTACTTCAATCTATGGTTCTTTGATGCATATTTAGATCTAATCTAAGATACCACTAGCTTAGAATCTCTAATAAATCTGATGCATTTAATTCCATGTCTTGCAACTAGTCTCAAACCTATCAACAAAGGCTCATATTCTGCTACATTATTTGTACAATTAAATAGTAGAGAAAATGAAAATTTGAAGGTTTTTCCAAAGGGAGATATCAACAAAACTCCACCACCAGCCCCCTCCTTAGAACTGGCACCATCAAAATAAATTATCCATAAATTAGACTATTCAGATAAATTATTTATATCTTATGACAATAATGCAGGTTTTGATCCTTTTACAACTTGACTTTCCTGCACTTTAAATGACCCCATTTCAGTATGCAAGAAATAATTCATGTTATTATCATCTTGTTCCTCAATCATATGAGGAGTTCTAGTTTCCCTTGATACTTTGACATTTTCACCATTTATGTTGAAAGTGGCAAATGATAAATCACATCGAATGCTTCCCCCCATAGATGCACTCCATTTTCTTTACAATAACATTCCATATTGGGAAGAATATCTACAACCAATACACTCATAGTCAGCACTTTATCAGGGAAAGTTTCCAATTTGTAAGGCAAAGCCTTAATAGTACCTATGACAGGCACCTCTCTAGAATCCATAGCTTGGCATCTCCCATGTGGAGTGTCTACCTTTAGTCCCATAGACTTGATGAATTCTGTAGGCATAACAGTATTGGATACTCGAGAGTAAATCATGCAGTTCTTCAACATTTTTCCATTTATTAACAATGTTAGGAAAAAAGGATGGACTATTTCTGCAGTAGTGATAACAATATTGGTAACTAAATAAATTTGTGGAATCTGTGATACCAATTCATCAGATTCCTTTTATGACTTATCCTTAGTGTATGACACTTTCTTGTTCTGTTTTGTAGTTTTGGTAGAGCTGACACTCTTCACCCATGTCAGAGTCTTTTCCTTGTGTTCTTCTATCCTCATCATTTCTAATAGAGGCAATTTAACAATTATCTGAGACAAAAGTTGTCCCATATCCACAGGGGTATATGTCATATCAAAAATGTCTAATTTCTAATTTTTGCAATCCACATCTTCTGCTTGAGTAGCCATTTTAGCTTCATTTCCCCTATGTGGTTTGTCCTCCTTTTTTGGATGAGGTACAAAACTCTCTGGTGTCTTCATCTTTTCCTTATACATGTTTGGGCCAGTAGGTTTGTTTTCCTTCTTAATTATAATCTTATTAGTACCCTCAGCTTATTTCTCCTTTTCCTAAGGCCTCTTGGTACTATTTGGGATATCCTTGATAAAGATACCAACAGGCTTTCCATCTGCATTTCTAGCTACTCTATTTCTCAAAACATAATTTCCCCTTGCTTTTGAAACTATATTAGCTATGATCTCAGATATCTCTTCATTAGATGGCCTCCTCAAAATAGGGGTCTCATCACATCCTTCAACATTTCATCTCATATTATCAGCCTCCCAATCTTGTATATTAGAATCATTAGGCTGATAATATATTTCTTCATTGAATAGTGAGGAAGTCATACCACAACCACTATCATCATATTCTTCCTCCTCTTCATCTTCATTTTCATCAGTGGTAGAAGCTCTGGCAGAAATAACACAATATTCAGGGTTGTGTGGGGACTGACAAGGTACACACCAGGGGTTTTCACTGCACATATTTATAGAAGTCTTGTGTAGGGGGTCAGGAGTTTTTTCATCAGACTTATCCTTATTTGGTGGGATAATAGGTTCCCCATCCTTCCACTGAGTAGTATAAGGATAGTTCTGCATCCTAGGTTGTATGTTGTAATTTCCATAGGAACGCTTATCATTATTTGGAACCCTATTGTGACTACCCTCTCCAGGATTTAGGTTTTTTAGAGAATTCAGAATCAGCTTAAGGTTATCATCCTCCTTAGGTTTTTAACTCAAGGGTTTTTCTGATTCTTACTTATTATACCTGGTGGGTTTCCAATCTTCTCTTCTGTCCACTTTCCTAGAAACTCTTCTATTTGTCTCAATGTTGACTGCTACCTTATATGCCTCCCTAATATTCCTAGAGTTCTTATCTCTTAATAAATAACCCATTTTTGCATCAAAGGCATTAAGATAGGTAGTGAGACATACCTTGTCATCTAATCTCATTACTTGTAGCAACTTGTGCATTGCACTCTGGAACCTGATATTGAATTCCACCGCCTCTTCATTAGGGTTCTTTTTTATGTTGTTGAACTCATTCAACATGAACCCTTCATTATTTTTGTCCCCATATTGGTCCCAGAAACATTATTTCATCTAATCCTTGGACCCAATGCACTCATGGGGCAATCCTCTAAACCAATCCCTTGCATCCCCGGTTAGTGGTTGCACAAACAATTTCATCATTACATCATCATGTGCAATTTCATAGTCATCAACCATATCCATAAAATGCTTTAGATGTTCTTCACATATTATTACATTATTCCCAACAAATTTAGGAAGCTTATCCCTAATCTTCTTAGAAATTTCATCGGGATAACCAGGGATGCCAAGAAAAATAAATTGTGTGTACCTTTTAGTATAGACAGGAGTTTTTTGAGATAAAGTGTTACCTTGAGCATTTGAAGTGGTAGCACTTTTAGAATCAACAGGGGGTGGTATATTCTTTTCCAAGTTGAAAGACAATTTAGGACCAGGACTAGCAGGATGAGGGCCAGAGGTTTGCCTAAGGAATTCAATTTTCTTTTTCATTTCAAGAGAAGAAGCTTCAAGGTCAGCCTTCTCTAATTACTTGGCTATTATTTCCCTCTCTTTTGGCTCTCTCCAATTCAGTTTCCAACTTCATCATGGGATCCATCATACTCTCTTTTCTTAATGGTTCCTTTATTTAAACAACTGCTACCTTTTTTTTACCTTTGTCCTTGGGCTTTGGTATGTCATATAATTGTTGAACAATAGGTTCATATTCCAGTTTCTTAGGTACAACAGTAGCATTATTGCCTCAAAATCTCTGAGCTGCCTTTTCAACTGGTCAGATTGAATTTGAGCATGTTTGATTCTTTCTTCCTTTTCTCTTTCTCTTTTCTGTCTTAAGGCCATTTTCTCACAGATTTTTCTTTCCAACTCACCCACCTCTTCAAAAATCTCTTCAGAATCCACAAGAGTTACATCAAATTCTAAGTTTTCCTCTATGATGATTCTCTCCCTTCTGTGGTGATGAGCATGTGGTCTTTCTGATGAGGGAGAGCTCAGATCACTTGGAGGATTCCTATTCTCTTAACCTCTACTCTTGGATCTAGACCTTGTCTCATGTACCTAAGACTTACCATGAACCACCTTTCTGGTATATCTAGGAATATCATCAACCCTTTCACTCTGAGAGTAATATTCCCCATAAATTCCCAATCTTGGTTGTGCTTCATGCTCAACTTCTACATTCTCTTCTTAATGATTAGGAGGGACAGGAGTATCAATTCTTATATTTCTTCTCTACCTCCAGGTTTGTGGGGTAACTCGAGCAACATTCTTGTTCACTGATTTCCCAACTTTGGAAGTGGATGGAATCTCACCTTCCAATTCATCCGTAGGCCGACTGTTCATCTTGGACCTGGTATTTTTGTAACTCATAGCTAGACAATAGTGTATCAAATAATAATAACTCAACACTGATGCAAAGATTTCTTCAATTCGCTACCCAAAAAAATAAAAATCTGGGAAAATACACAATAAATTTGAGTAACAAATTTCTGTTATGGAAAGTTTTCATGGGTCACAAATACCAATAAATTATTAGCACTTATCCCCATATATTCTAAAAATAACACAAGTCATTGGGATATGCAAAGACACAACTCTGTAGTACAATTGTCAACCAACTGGTAATGACAAGTAAGTAGGACATGAGTCTAGCTCAACTTGAGAAACCTTACTCACTCATTGCAAATGAAAAACTATTCCCCAGTAGAGTCACCATTTTGTTGGGTTATTTTTATGTTGTAATAAAATGAAAACCTTTTCCTTTTATGACTATTTTTATAGAGGAGCCAACTCCAAATATATACTCATCCAAGAAAAGGACCAACTAACAAGCACTCTCTTAATACTTCTACACTTTAGGCCCTACTACACCAAGGGGGGACACCCTGGAATACCTTCTGATAATTCTTATAAGGTACTATCCAACAGTAATCTCACAATGACTCAACATGACCGGGAGATACTAGGTAATTGGCTAATTACCAATTGAACATCAACCATGAAATGGAGTGTGAGATAAAAAATTATTAAAAACTGATACGAAAGTATACTTAATGGATTTTAAATATTTTCTTGTAGGAACATACAACCAATTATGCAACTAGATATATAGTAAAACAAAACTTATCAGCTTCAGATCAGTGCTTTATCCATTGGGCTATATTCTGACTCAGATACAATATGCTGAAATTAATGTTCATCGAAGACTTCAAATCATAATACAATCATCCCAAAACCCCTACTACTAATAGAATCCTTGCAATGTTTCAAATGAATCTATGCATAAATTAGAGCCTAATTTAATATGATCCTGGATCATAACTCTCAAATAAGTATATAAACATAGATAGAACTATGCTAATGAATTGGAAAATCCATAACTCATATGACACATTACACAAGAGAGATTGGAATCTGGCTCTTTGTATTAAATTCAAAAAATCTTATTTCAGTATACAAAAGGAATTCAAAAATAACCTCTACAATAACCTGCAAAAGATCTCTCAAATTTATTTTTGACTTCTTACACTATCTAGTACAAATTATGCTATTATTCCCCTCTTGACTGAAAACCTTTACAATATGTTTTTTAAAATAAAATTTCCAGCCCTTTTAAAAGACCTTGGGAATCCTTTTATAGATTAGGATTGTAACAAGATTCAGATCAATTGGAATAAGGACAAAATTAATGACTCACTAAAAAGACAAAATAGCTAATGGACTGATAACCACTCTTGTTACATTAGATATTCAACCAATTTTGTCTTCTGACCACTTTGTACTTGCAACTGCTTCAAAGTTGCTCGGTGTGAGACATCTAGAATCTGTTGTCTCTGATGTTGGTGATGTATGATCTTTACTCTCAACTTTATCAACCAATTTGTTGGACTTCTTCGTCCACCTGCATGTTGTCACCTTCACCTAGATCAACAATTGTGTACATGTCTTTCCAAGAAGTGTACACCTCATCACTTGGCCAGTTGAAATTGAGAACCTCATCTTTTCTGTTGTTAATTTCCTTCTGGGTGGTATAGGCCTTCTCAATCTCATATGACCAAAATGCAAAAAAATGATCTGGCTTTGCCAACTATTTCAACTATTTGAACAAACAACAATGTGCTTTCCAAGGTTATTATGCTATTGGTCCTTGTTCCCAAAGCTTCATTCATTTGTCAATGCCATAGCACCTCATCCTTGATATTTCCATTTTTCCTGAAGAGATTTGGAAACATCTCATAACGGTCCTTTGAATATTCTCTTTTTAGGGTCATTACCTTTCTAATGACAATGCTCCTCCTTATGTCCATGTCCATGAGTAGTTTGACACATTTATGAGTACTATTCAAGACTATGTCAACACCATTCTCCTTCTTGCAAGTGCTATGGAAGAATTTCAATTCTCTTCCCTTTCATTTCCACTTATCCACCAACTTGTCTAATTTGTCCTTGTTTACATCATACTCATTCATCATACTAACAATTTTCTTGCCCTGTGCATATATGGCAGTAGGCACCAATTCATGTGTACATTGCATTATAGTGCTATGTATCTTATCTACATATTTTTGCTTCACCCATGCCTCTGCTTGTCAAAAGGTTGCAGATTTCTCAACCCACTCTTTCTTTTTCCTTTCCAGCTCTGCTCTCTCAGCAATTAATCTGTACTTTTCTTGCTCAACCTCCTCTAATGTAGTAAAAGTTGATGGTACAAGGGAAGGAGGATAAGTGATAATGGGGCTTGATGAGGATGGCTAGTGAGGGTCTTGTGTAATCCTCTTTTGTGGAACAACTTGGGCTATTTTCTTTCCCTCCAGGAAAGCAATCCTATCATCCTTTTGAAAATATTTGACCCTCTCATCATTGTAAGCTTTTAGAACAACTTCATACTTATGGGTTAGGATTTTGAAAGCATCTTCTTGCTTCTCAGCTACCTTCAAACTCATTTTGGAAGTTTACAAGGTAAGGTTAGCTGCTTCTACCCCTGAAGTATCTGACACTCTTTTGATTATGAGGTTGCTTGCACTCTTAGCCTGCTCATCTTCATTTATTCTCCTTTTATCTTTCCTCTTTAAGGACCATATTGCTAGTGTTGCATGATCCTCACTGAATAGGGCACCAATGGATGTCCCACCAGTGTGCATTGGTTTGGCTTCCTTTCTTACAACATCAAATACAATTGCACCAGCTAAATCCCACTGGGGTAATATAAGGACTCCTTTCTTCTTTACCAATTCCCTGCCCTCTTCAGGAGTTATCTTGTCAAATTTAGCCATCAACTCTTGCTTGATCTCCTTTTCAATGTCTTCCTTGCTCTGGTTTGGCTAAGCTTCTTTCAATTTGTGACATTTATCCTTGAACTCATCAATATGGGTTCTCCATAAGAATTGAATAAAGGCCCTAGCCTTAACAAAATTGTCATCAGACATAAATTATTCACTGGCCTATCTGGTTACAGGGTCCAGCTCCTTTCCTTTAAACTCTACTACTGTAAGATCCAGAAATGTATGCCTAGGTGCCTCTGGCACTCCTTGTACCTCCTAGGATGTAATAAAAACTTGCCCTGTATTTCCCATTTGGAGCAATTTTTTTTCAATAGCTTGGTCATCCATTTTTAGAGGGGACTGAGAAGGGGAGTATACCTCACTTGATTGTTCTTTTCGTTCCATATTTTGCCTCTTTGGAGATGGTATTGTCTGAGTACTGGTATCTTCTGGTCTCTTTCCCTTTTGATTAGAAGTTTTATCAATCTTGGGCATAATTTTACTATACCCTCTTCTTTTATAGACCACATAATTCCCAAGTGGGACTACCCTTCCCTGTGTAACTCTGCTCCGAATAGCCTTAGCTTTTTCTGGCTTAGTTTCCATTACTTAGTTCTTCTTCTAGTTAAGATTCTGCATTATGTCTTCAAACATTGTCATCAAAGACTCAATCTTTTTGGCCTAGGGAAAAAATACCTTTAAAGGATCATAGGATATGTCAAAATTGTGAATAAAATCTAGATATTTCTTATATACCAACCATTTATCTTTCCTAACTTCTTGGTCATTCAGATCAAAAAAATTTCTTATGATGTCCTTTGGGAAGTTGAATTGGTGGTCAAGTGCCAGGCACTTAGTCCTTTTCCTGAACATATTCATAATAAAACCTTAATTGTCTGCACATCTTGTCACAAATGTTGCTAGATGATATGGCTCAAAATACTTGTCAAAATGTATCCATCCTCCTTTTGTAATAATGAAGTGATGGGCTCTAGTGAGGGTAGGGAAAATACTTCCCTTCATCTTTCCTGTCAAGGATTCTTCTTGCAGTCCACCCATTTGCCTCAAAATTTGTGCTATCCCAATTTTCAATGACACTCTGTAAAGAAGAACATTAGGGGTTCCCCTAAATCCATAACTCTGATGACTATAGAGATAGGGTAAAAGATGAGATCTCCCAATTGTGAATGATTTTTAATTCTAGGGCATACTCCATATGTCTTAGTAGTCTCATCATGTCTTTGTGGATTCTAGGGTTTTGCTTGCATAACAGGGATTTAAGCCTAGCAGCAAAAACTCTATCAAAATTTACTTAACTAGCTTCCTCTCTATCCCAAGATAAATCAACACTCCATAGCTAGATAGGAAAATCCTCATCATCCTAAAATTTAGTGAGGTCCATTTCTTCTTCAAAAAAATTAGCACTATTGAATAAAATCATGTGCATCATTGGAGAATACCACCCCATTGGATTGAGTATATTTTTATCTTTGGTGCCTATTAAATCCTCATGCATTAGCTCAGCAATGTAAGAAGCATAATAAAAAAATACTGATAGGTGGGGATGCAAAATCTGGACAACCATAAGCAGGATATGAACATGCATTGTTGCTTCTTCATCTTCTAACACAAGGCACAGAGCACTATACATTTTTCTAGCCTTACTATTGAAATAGTCAAGTTTAAATGTGTCTAGTGTGTTTGGGCCCACAACAATCAAATCCTCTATCTTATTGAAGTATCCTTTTAAAGCCTCATTTCTATAGTACTCCTTCTAACTCTGGTAGACTTGTTTAAAATTGTTGAATTCAATGTCATCAATTTGAATGGATAGGTCACTTAATTTGAATATTCTTCTGATTTCATCAGCTATGATAGTCAACATCACATTTCCCTCTGTGTCTCTTAAAACCCTGGATACCTTGTCATATGCATTTTCTATTAAAGTGAAAAATTCTATATCCATAAATACCCCGGGCACTATCAATTTACCTACATCAAATTCCCATATGTTGCAATCTGGGGAGGGAGAATTTCTCCAACTATAAGGAGTTTTAAACAAATTTAAACCATCTATACTAGTCCTAGCATCTTTGGCCCATCTACCTGTATCGTACAAACCCTCCCCGACTCTAAAATGGGGATGTGCTAGAACTATTTTCTTAGCATGGGTAGCATCACCTATGGACCCACTCAACTGCTGTAAAAGGTCATCTCTAACATTTCTATCTTGATATTCTACCTTGCCAGAGAATTCAATCCTAGGGGCCATTTTCTGAAACTAGGGCTTTTTACGAGACTGATATTCAAATTTAAATAAGAACTCTAAGACCTTTTCAACTTTCAAATTTCACTACATGCATGAATTTTCGCTGTATCACAAGAGACTTACCCATTTTGCAATTTGTTGCAAAGAGTTGAATCTCACTACAATTCTGATCTTCGCCTAAATGATTTTGATGAATTATGGCAGCTTCAATTTTAAGCAATGAATTGTATTGCCTCAATCAAATCAGTCTTTTACATTGAATTGAACTGAAGTGGCCACACGTTCTGTAATCAATTTTCCTGGTTCAAACTTCACAGCTTAACAACTCAATGACGATCACTTTTAAGAATTTTGAATCTGGACCATAGATCTCCAACATCTCCTTCATCTAATGGCTCTCATATCTTCCCAGAAACAACTGTTCATATGGGACACGTGTCAACATGACTTGATCTCTTAAACGCTAGATCTCGTTCACTTTTCTTTTAAGTGATCAAGTCAACCGTCTGGTTCACCTTAACTTGGCTACAAGTTATTCCATCTTGACTTTACTGATCGCGGATACAATGTCATCCTCTTGGACACGTGTCAACATGGCTTGATGGCTTAATCAATATATCTCGTGCACCTTTCCTTTAAGCCATTAAGCAAGCTGTCTGATCTTTTCCAACTTGCATCTTACTTAACATCATTTCTGTACTGTACCAGACCCACTTCCTCTGTCACGCATCACCATGAATTAATCACTTATCTATTAGATGTCGATCACTTTACCTTTAAGCGATTAAGTTGACCGTCAAAGCTTTCTATACATGCTCTATCTTTATTTCTTTCTTTATGACCTCAATCAGATCCACTAGGACACGTGGTGTTATGGCTTAATCACTTAAGTGATAGATTTTGTGCACTTCACCTTTAAGCGAATAAGTCAGCCATTAGATCTTGAAAAAACTATTCACCTTTTACCCTGCGGTTAGATTCACCTTTAGTGGAATACATGTCACTACCTGGACATGCACCATCACCACTTAATGGATTAGATGCTAGATCTTGCACATCCTTAAGACAAGCCATTAAGTCATTTATTGGATCAAAATAGATCTTTCAGCACTTTAATCAATAGCTATTCAAAATACCAGGGTCCACCAACTTCCACATGTCAACACTGCTTAATCGCTTAACTGATAGATCATACACATCTCTGCCATAAGTGATTAAGCCCACTATTAGATTTTTCCACTATTTAATCTCCACCATACTGCACTTGGATAGGGCCCACATCATTTCAAAGACACACATCACTCAAACTTAATTGCTTAAAGGATAGATCTTGATCATGTTGGGATCAAGCGATTAAGTCTATCGTCCAATGAAAATACATCTTCCCAGTGTTTAACTGAGATCCTTTCCGACCATTGGACCCACCAAAGACACGTTTCAACATGGATTAATGGATTAAATGTTAGATCTCAAGCACTTTGGGAATAAGCCATTAAGCGGGCCGTTAGATCAAAATACACTTGATCGACAGATAATGGACTTAATTAAAGCACTTGCGGACTTTGGACTTAGAGAATAATACATGACCACGGGGTTAGGACACCAACAACTTAATAAACATGAACATTTCAAAAGGAACCCATTCAAGCCATGACCTTAAGTGATAAAAATTAACATGAAATTAGAAACCTTTTCAACGCTTAGGGTTTTAGGACCAAAATTTATGCTATGAAACATGAAACAAGGGTTTTTTCAAGTATTCTTCACAAGACATTTTGCAAAAATAGACCAGGGACTTATTGTTTGAATTTTTTTTTGAATAGACCTAACACTAACTTTGATTTCTTTCTTGTGACCTCTCCATTCTCATTCATATTTTTTTTGAATATCCATTTGGTACCGATGACATTCTTGTCATCTAGTCTTGGTACTAGTGTCCATGTACTGTTCTTCTCAATATGTTCTATTTCTTAATTCATAGCACTGACTCATTCTTTATTCTCAATTGTAGTATTAATAGATTTAGGCTCAAAATCACAAAGTAAACATCTAGTGTTTAGTGACTTACTTCTTGTTCTCATTCCATCTTTCTTGTCTCCTATGATTTGATTTTGTGGATGATGTCTTCTGACATACTTGGAAAGTTTTGGTTAAGCTCTATGCTCATCATTTTGATAATCTTCTTGACCTTCATTCTGATATCCATCGCTCACAACATCATCTTGAGGATTTTCCTAATTTTTGGTAATTGCAGCCTGATGCTCAGGTGCAATATTTTGTTTCTCGGGAGTGATACACTGTTGCTCGGGTAGAGTGTTAGGTTCTGTATAAAAAAACTTGTTGTAGTCCTTTGGTTCTCTTCTGCTTTCCTTATCATTCTTTTCTACAAATTCATCTATTTTCACATGACACAATATTTTGTGCCACAACCATATGTCTTTGTTTCTATCCATTAAACAAGTGGTGTTAGTGTCATCAAGATAGAAAAGGTTACCTTTTGTCTGCTCACCAGTTTCGATCATCCTTATTGATTCATTGAAGATCTTTGCCTTCTTGTTTTCAAATTCCACTCGGTGACCTATATAATTCAAATATGAAACAATTAATAGATTATAATTCAATCCTTTTACCCAGTAAGCATTTTAACATTTGATCATGTTATTCAACATTATAGTTCCTTTACCTTCAACTGGACAAGGTGTGCCATTTCCCATTCTTAATGAACCACTATTATAGTTTTCAAAAGTATCAAAATTTTGTTTATCACTAGCCATATGGTGAGTGGAGCCACTATCTACGATCCAAACATCATTCTTACTAACCTTAGATATGAGTGCAATTTCTACATACCTTTCTTCTTCTTCATCTGAATCATCCTTCATGGCTACAAATACCATCTCAATGTCTTCTTCTGATTCAATGTCAGTGTCATCAACTCTATTCTCAGCTAGGTAACACTATTTCTTCCCTTTGTCATCGTAGTCTCGGGTATCTCTTTTTTCATATTGTTAGTTGCTTCGATAATCTCTGTTATCACCTCTATAAAAAAATTTCTCATATAATCTATCATTACCTCTGTCAACTTTTTTTTTGTTCTGACATCTTGCAACAAAAGTGTCTAACCTCTTTACAATTGAAGCATACAAGTGGTAATTTATCTTTGTATCTACCTTTGCCTCTCTGCAATCTTATTTCCATTAGTGCTTCAATCTCATCAAGTCCTTGATCCTCATTATCACTTTCACTATCATTTCTAATAGCATGTCTATGACTTGAATTGCTTATTTTCAAAGAAGATTTGAATGCATATTCTATAGATGTTAAGACATTATTATCAAAGTTATTCATCTCAAATAAAATTAGTCTACCAATCAGACTATCTAGAGTAACTGTATTATTTACAACTGCTCTCATTTATTGAATAGTAGAAACTCTAATAGAATATACAGGCAGTAAGGTTCTTAAGATTTGTAAAGGAAGAAAACTGATTTAATATTTGGTGTTGATTAATTAGGTTTGCAATGTGTTGTATTTCCTTAACCTTTACATTTAATTGTAATTTTGATGTGTATTATAATGTGATTAAGCATATAGGGGGAAGGAAGATAAGATGTTCCTCTCTTTTATCCCCAAATGCACAAATGAAAGATCCAAGTTGATTAACCCAAAAGAAGGATCAATGCACAAATGAATCAACCATTTGG